>CM068867.1:18929291-18950731 GCA_035149815.1 Branchiostoma lanceolatum | reverse complement strand
TACATTCTCTTCTTTTTCTCTCCGGAGACTCGAAGAAAATAACAATGCATTGTAATTACCTTTACATTGCCAATTCAATTTGGGTTTAAAACGACGTTTTGTAATTGACATGGGTTGTCATTGTTTCTAAGTAGATATTTGTTGTTTTTGCACCGGAAGGAATTCAGTTGTGTTTATTATCACTATCAAGTTGAATGACCAAGGGCACCGATGCGTCGTGGTATTAAAGAACTGGGCTAATTCAGTTTTCAAACGATGGAGTCGAATGTCAGATTTGCGGGGACAGGAGCTCTGTATCAATCAGGAACAAATACGTCTCCTTTGCATTACAAACCTTTCTAGTCCACCTAAGAGTGTGAGTAACGATACTATCGGGGCAAACTGTTTATTAGCTCCGTGATTTTACTAATCAAACTAGCCTCGGGCATGAAGGTCTACATGTACACTTATGCTGTCATCCCTTCATGGTCTCGAATCTAATGATCTGTATCGGGTTCAAGAACAAGATCACCGGTTGGCTCATTCACGTTTACATGAACGCCACGAGGGCAATATGGCATTTGTATTGCGACAATGGAGCCAGCGTTTTTGGTCTTGCATAAGAATAATGAATAAATTACGGTGTCGCACATCGGGCGACCATGATATTTGTGCGACTTCATGGCTTTACTGGTTCACACAAAGCTTTTGGATAATACTTTTTCAAACTCCTCCATCTTTGTATCTCATTAAACCAAGGAGGTTAAAGGGATTTTGGTCGATTACTCGCGGCCGTGCACGCGCGTGCATTTGGCCACGCCGTACCGACGGTGCACGCGTGCGTGGATCCCGCCACGTATTAGCGGTGGTGCACGCACTGTTTGCTTGTGAGGCAGGAATTAGATCGCGCGTGCACACGACCACTTCCGCCCTTGGTTGCGCGCGCGTGGTTAGTGCCATTTACACCGGTGGTGCACGCATTGATTTCCTACGGACAGATCGCGAGAATTCTGCCAAAAAAGAATGCCGTGTTCACGCGTGCACCCAGCCACTTCCGCCCTTGGTTGCGCGCGCGTGGTTAGTGCCATTTACACCGGTGGTGCACGCATTGATTTCCTACGGACAGATCGCGAGAATTCTGCCAAAAAAGAATGCCGTGGTCACGCGTGCACCCAGCCACTTCCGCCCTTGGTTGCGCGCGCGTGGTTAGTGCCATTTACACCGGTGGTGCACGCATTGATTTCCTACGGACAGATCGCGAGAATTCTGCCAAACTGAAGAATGCCGTGGTCACGCGTGCACCCAGCCACTTCCGCCCTTGGTTGCGCGCGCGTGGTTAGTGCCATTTACACCGGTGGTGCACGCATTGATTTCCTACGGACAGATCGCGAGAATTCTGCCAGAAATGAATGCCGTGGTCACGCGTGGTTCATGCCACTCACAGCCGGCGGTGCACGCATTGATTTCCATAAGGAAAATAACATAACAAAAAAAAACAGTGCGTCGAAAAGAATCTGCATACCGTACCGTACATAGATCACTATGAAAGGCCTCGAATCAAAATGAAGACGCCTTAGAAAGATCTGTAGTGTCAAAAGCCTTACTCAAATATCACAAAGATACAAATGTTGAAATTCCCAGCTCGAAATTTCCAAAAATCACTTTCACGTCCAGTAAATTATCACGTTTGAAAATTCATATGTCGACAAAAAATCCGTACGCATGAAATTTATGAGCGTCATGATTTCTTGAACGTATGGCACTCCATACAGTTGTCCTATGCATTTATTCATCTTACAAACATATATCTTTCGCTGACAATAATATCTGGTAGTGACAATAAAGTTGTGACTAGAAAGTAGAAACCTCTAAACTTTCTTTAGAGAAAAACCATGCACAAGTTTCTTCCTGAAAACTGTATTTTTTTTGTACATAGAATTCTCTCTGTCCAATAAAAGATTTCTTGAACTAATCTCTAAGGTTGTTGTAGGAGAAAAGCTAAAATGTATTAAGAACTATCTATAAATAGTTTTTACATTTTTGTAAAATCCTAGTTTTCCTTCATCTTTCGACAAGTTACGATGAAAAATCTTTGTATATACGTGTCATCTAATCGTCTCCTTAATGTGCCGGCAGTATTGTCTGTAAAGGTGAGAATTTCGGCGGTGAATTATACTGTGAGATGTGAACAATGCATGTGTAGTGTGTGCAAGGCGATAATAGATGTCGCTGTTTTTGTGTGCATAAATATATTGTTTATAGTGGACAATAGAGTCTGGAAATGTGAAAAACATGCGCGTCGCTTTTTTCTGGCGACTAATTTCTAAGGTCGTGACTGATTTCAGCTGTGGAAAACGATTTCGGCTCAAATCAGATTGAGCTCGAGGCTAGAATTAATGACTGTGAATGAATAATTTTGTGTCTGCATGCCGGAAACGCTAACAACGGAGCTGACCATCGCTGAGAAAACAAAGGACGCGTCTCAAAGCAATGGGAATTGAGTCAATTGTGTGTCAGGTTTTCTGTTGTGGCGTCGATAGCACTCGGTGGATAACAAAGCCTTTTGAAACACTAGTACTAGTATACACTTTTAAGTAAATATCTTTCAGAAAATAGACGTCTTTATTCGTGTTTTGTTGACTTCAAGAAAGCCTTGGATTCCGTTTGGAGAGAAGGACTTCGTTACAAATTGTTAGACTCGGGAGTAGGCGACATATGCCGGGGGTAGGCGGCAAATTCCTATCTGTTCTATTCTTGTAATTCATCTATAGTGACATCAAGTCAGTTTATACTACGATAAGGTCCAGAATTACCGATATGTATACCCAAACTTTCTGTCATAATCTGAGTATGGATACAGGCAAGCTAAGGTTTTATAAGGCATGCAAAGCATCATATTCCATGGAAAAATATCTAGAACTAGATAATTTTGATTTACGCCCAGCAATTAGCAACATTAGAATTAGTGCCCACCCCCTTGAAATAGAAAGGGGGCGGTACAAAAAGCTACCTGTGTGTGAAAGAACTTGTAAATACTGCATGTCAAGCACGGTGGAAGACGAAAACATTTTATTTCAAGTTGCCCTTTCTACGATCATGAAAGAAAGGCGCTGTTTCAAGAGGCCACCAAATTCCATCCAAATTTCTCCATGTTAACAGACAAAAAGAAAACTACTCTCCTCTTAACATCACAAAACCCATACATCATAGAAAAAGTGGGATCATTCGTCTTCCACTGTCTCGGAAAAAGAAGTCAAACCCAAATAAGATAGAATTTAGTGTTAGTATTTAGACTAGAAAAGTCACATGCTTTATTGTTATCAATTGTCTGTCCGTCCTTTCATGTTACATGTACTTGCAATTAGCCTACGGGCAAGAACTTGCAATAAACTTATTAGACTTAGTATTAGGGTTACAAAAATCCCACTTTTTCATATGTCATAAGATTTATTTGTGACAGACCATTAACTGTTTTGCATGTTCTCTCTATTCACACAGTAGGTGCTCCGTTTAAAAGTGTACGAGGAAGAATACTGAAAACAGACTCTTCTTTCGTAAGAGTTTTAATAATCTGTCTATCTTTTTATTGGGGGGGGGCGACATTTGTTTGACCTATTACTTAAACACTACACTTGTACCGTATTGATTATTCTACTAACATGATGTTCAGGTTGAAACAAAAACATATTTGATCGAAATTCCACAGTTAATTGAATTCTGCTTCGTTCCGTTGTTTAAGTGATTTTATTAACAGGGTGTTAGATTCGTTTCACCAAATGTTCGTTCGATGCAAATTGGTATGAAATGTTACAGTTGGTTGGCCATTTATTCAATTTACTAACATACTGTAATTGAAAACATTATAACGATTGTTTTTTTTTATTACTGTGTTTCAATTCGAGATCGCAGCATATACCACAAATAGTGGACGGTAAGAAAAGCAGGCGGTGTTGTCAAACGGCTGGGTCTACGAAGCTAATATGAAATCTGACAACTACATATATTATCAGACAGATAATTCCAAAACTTCCATCATTGAAAATATTCTGTTTCATAAATATGCCACAGTTCACCTTATTCTGTAGATTACAACCTACCGTATATCCGGGGTGGGTCCGCTGTTTCATGCAGCTCAATCAGTGACTTACCTTTCTTGAAGAGAATTGGAGAATATTACAAAAACAATAATTGTTCGTTTGTGAGTGTGGGGATGGAAATTTCAAAATTGTGTACTTGGTTCTTCAAACATTAAAACGTGTTAACAAATGTCACCATGCAACTCGAGTTAGTACAAATTATAATTTCGAGCGTAATATCACTTAGGAAAAGATTTAAGTCAAAACGGAGAACAAAGCAACGTCTAAACGGAACACAAAGTAACGTCTAAACGGAACACAAAGTAACGTCAAAACGGAGCACAAAGTAACGTCTAAACGGAGCACAAAGTAACGTCAAAACGGAGCACAAAGCAACGTCAAAAGGGAGCGCAAAGTAACGTCTAAATGGAGCACAAAGTAACGTCTAAACCGAGCACAAAGTAACGTCTAAACGGCGCAAATTAACGTCAAAGCGGAGCACAAAGTAACGTCTAAACCGAGCACAAAGTAACGTCTAAACCGAGCACAAAGTAACGTCAAAACGGAGCACAAAGTAACGTCTAAACCGAGCACAAAGTAACGTCTAAGCCGAACACAAAGTAACGTCAAAGCGGAGCACAAAGTAACGTCTAAACCGAGCACAAAGTAACGTCAAAACGGAGCACAAAGTAACGTCTAAACCGAGCACAAAGTAACGTCTAAGCCGAACACAAAGTAACGTCAAAGCGGAGCACAAAGTAACGTCTAAACCGAGCACAAAGTAACGTCTAAGCCGAACACAAAGTAACGTCAAAACGGCAGAGCACAAAGTAACAGAGCACAGAGCAACGTCAAAACGGAGCACAAAGTAACGTCAAAACGGAACACAAAGTAACGTCAAAACGGAGCACAAAGTAACGTCTAAACCGAGCACAAAGTAACGTCAAAACGGAGCACAAAGTAACGTCTAAACCGAGCACAAAGTAACGTCAAAACGGAGCACAAAGTAACGTCTAAACCGAGCACAAAGTAACGTCTAAACCGAGCACAAAGTAACGTCTAAACCGAGCACAAAGTAACGTCTAAACCGAGCACAAAGTAACGTCAAAAGGGAGCACAAAGTAACGTCTAAATGGAGCACAAAGTAACGTCTAAACGGAACACAAAGTAACGTCTAAACGGAGCACAAAGCAACGTCAAAAGGGAGCACAAAGTAACGTCTAAATGGAGCACAAAGTAACGTCTAAACCGAGCACAAAGTAACGTCTAAACGGCGCAAATTAACGTCAAAGCGGAGCACAAAGTAACGTCTAAACGGAGCACAAAGTAACGGAGCACAAAGCAACGTCAAAAGGGAGCACAAAGTAACGTCTAAATGGAGCACAAAGTAACGTCTAAACCGAGCACAAAGTAACGTCTAAACGGCGCAAATTAACGTCAAAACGGAGCACAAAGTAACGTCAAAACGGAGCACAAACCAGAACAAACAGAACATGGTCAAAACAAATCGACCGTCTTATAATAAGAATAAACGGCATAGCTGGCTTTTCTACGACGATCGATATCGGCGTTCCTGTACAAAAGAAGAGGGGAACATTTGTATCAGATGCAAATAGTATTCAGCACATTTTGGTCCTCTGAACTCAAGTATGACGTAATGATCGAGACTTGATTGTGGCAAACGTAAATGCTAGTGCTTTGAGGGAATTTATGCACGTAGACATATCAGCTTTCTTCAAATGCTCGCTTATCTAACTCATAGGTAATTGTCGACCTAGGAATCGGCATTTGTTGCACCCCGAAGGTGCCTTTGTTCATTCCTCGCAATGCTTGGGGCAGACATTGAAAGACACAGATGTGTATTGAAATCTTGACGCTTGATAATTTTAAGAGTAGGATATTCCGTTTCCCTTCTTTGTTTAATGAGATACAAAGATGGAGGAGTTTGAAAAAATATTATCCAAAAGCTTTGTGTGAACAAGGAGGTTTTATCTATATAAAACCTCCTTGGTGTGAACCAGTATAGCCATGAAGTCGCACAAGCATCATGGTCGCCCGATGTGCGACACCGTAATTTATTCATTATTCTTATGCAAGACCAAAAACGCTGGCTCCATTGTCGCAATACAAATGCCATATTGCCCTCGTGGCGTTCATGTAAACGTGAATGAGCCAACCGGTGATCTTGTTCTTGAACCCGATACAGATCATTAGATTCGAGACCATGAAGGGATGACAGCATAAGTGTACATGTAGACCTTCATGCCCGAGGCTAGTTTGATTAGTAAAATCACGGAGCTAATAAACAGTTTGCCCCGATAGTATCGTAACTCACACTCTTAGGTGGACTAGAAAGGTTTGTAATGCAAAGGAGACGTATTTGTTCCTGATTGATACAGAGCTCCTGTCCCCGCGAATCTGAAATTCGACTCCATCGTTTGAAAACTGAATTAGACCAGTTCTTTAATACCACGACGCATCGGTGCCCTTGGTCATTCAACTTGATAGTGATAATAAACACAACTGAATTCCTTCCGGTGCAAAAACAACAAATATCTACTTAGAAACAATGACAACCCATGTCAATTACAAAACGTCGTTTTAAACCCAAATTGAATTGGCAATGTAAAGGTAATTACAATGTATTGTTATTTTCTTCGAGTCTCCGGAGAGAAAAAGAAGAGAATGTATTTTGTCTACATATACATATACGTAAAATCCTAGAAGTAAATTTACTGATATTGATAAAGTTGGTATTTTACGGGATTCATACGATCTGTATTACGTAAAACCCGTATGCATTTCTTAAAATTCGTATGTATTCCGTAAAACTCGTATGAATTCCGTAACATTCGTATGAATTCCGTAAAATTTGTATGAATACTTGCACTTCTGAAATTAGCCGATACTTTCAGAAATGTAGATAATCTGTTTTGCATCTGTATATTACATGCAGGTAGCATTGAGTGTACTTGTGTTCGCTCAACCAGAACAATAAGGTGTGTGTGTGGCAGTTTTCATTGTATTTTCATTGTAACAGTTTTTTAAAAGTGTACTTGTGTTTTTGTAGTTACAATACTGATGTGTGTGTTTTTTTTAATGCCCTTCTTTTGTTCTTTTTGTTTTCGCGTAAGGTAAGCTTTTGTGTACATAGTAGCAATGTTTCAATACTGATGTATATGTTCTGTAAATCTCCAAAAATATGTGGCAATATTTTTTGTATGATTGGTACAAGAAATATTTGGCACTAACCACGCGCGCGCAACCAAGGGCGGAAGTGGCTGGGTGCACGCGTGACCACGGCATTCTTTTTTGGCAGAATTCTCGCGATCTGTCCGTAGGAAATCAATGCGTGCACCACCGGTGTAAATGGCAATAACCACGCAGGCGCAACCAAGGGCGGAAGTGGCTGGGTGCACGCGTGACCACGGCATTCTTTTTTGGCAGAATTCTCGCGATCTGTCCGTAGGAAATCAATGCGTGCACCACCGGTGTAAATGGCACTAACCACGCGCGCGCAACCAAGGGCGGAAGCGGCTGGGTGCACGCGTGAACACGGCATAGTTTTGAAAAGTGCTTCAAATGGGACAAACGAGGACGCATTAGACGCGGAATTGCACGGCAAATTCAAATCTGAAAACGAATTAATTTCATCGTGCTCGGTTGCCGAGTTATTAGTGTTTAAAGTTCTTAAGGAATAAGCCCGACCTTAACCCTAGCGGTTTTGAAAAGTGCTTCAAATGGGACAAACGAGGACGCATTAGACGCGGAATTGCACGGCAAATTCAAATCTGAAAACGAATTAATTTCATCGTGCTCGGTTGCCGAGTTATTAGTGTTTAAAGTTCTTAAGGGATAAGCCCGACCTTAACCCTAGCGGTTTTGAAAAGTGCTTCAAATGGGACAAACGAGGACGCATTAGACGCGGAATTGCACGGCAAATTCAAATCTGAAAACGAATTAATTTCATCGTGCTCGGTTGCCGAGTTATTAGTGTTTAAAGTTCTTAAGGGATAAGCCCGACCTTAACCCTAGCGGTTTTGAAAAGTGCTTCAAATGGGACAAACGAGGATGCATTAGACGCGGAATTGCACGGCAAATTCAAATCTGAAAACGAATTAATTTCATCGTGCTCGGTTGCCGAGTTATTAGTGTTTAAAGTTCTTAAGGGATAAGCCCGACCTTAACCCTAGCGGTTTTGAAAAGTGCTTCAAATGGGACAAACGAGGACGCATTAGACGCGGAATTGCACGGCAAATTCAAATCTGAAAACGAATTAATTTCATCGTGCTCGGTTGCCGAGTTATTAGTGTTTAAAGTTCTTAAGGGATAAGCCCGACCTTAACCCTAGCGGTTTTGAAAAGTGCTTCAAATGGGACAAACGAGGACGCATTAGACGCGGAATTGCACGGCAAATTCAAATCTGAAAACGAATTAATTTCATCGTGCTCGGTTGCCGAGTTATTAGTGTTTAAAGTTCTTAAGGGATAAGCCCGACCTTAACCCTAGCGGTTTTGAAAAGTGCTTCAAATGGGACAAACGAGGACGCATTAAACGCGGAATTGCACGGCAAATTCAAATCTGAAAACGAATTAATTTCATCGTGCTCGGTTGCCGAGTTATTAGTGTTTAAAGTTCTTAAGGGATAAGCCCGACCTTAACCCTAGCGGTTTTGAAAAGTGCTTCAAATGGGACAAACGAGGACGCATTAGACGCGGAATTGCACGGCAAATTCAAATCTGAAAACGAATTAATTTCATCGTGCTCGGTTGCCGAGTTATTAGTGTTTAAAGTTCTTAAGGGATAAGCCCGACCTTAACCCTAGCGGTTTTGAAAAGTGCTTCAAATGGGACAAACGAGGACGCACTAGACGCGGAATTGCACGGCAAATTCAAATCTGAAAACGAATTAATTTCATCGTGCTCGGTTGCCGAGTTATTAGTGTTTAAAGTTCTTAAGGGATAAGCCCGACCTTAACCCTAGCGGTTTTGAAAAGTGCTTCAAATGGGACAAACGAGGACGCATTAGACGCGGAATCGCACGGCAAATTCAAATCTGAAAACGAATTAATTTCATCGTGCTCGGTTGCCGAGTTATTAGTGTTTAAAGTTCTTAAGAGTCATTGCACGAGAAAACCAGGCAGAGGTGGGAAGATGGGGGTCGGCCAAATCGGCTCATACTTTGTATGTGTGATAGGTATGTGGAACTATGAACAGCCATATAATTAAAACCCTCCAGCTATTTTTCGTAATGGCGTTCTGGGACCCCCCTCCGAGACCCTCAAAAATCCAACAGTTTATGGCTGAAAATTACTGAAATTGCAATGGCTACCCTGACAATTCTGATTAAGATACGATTACACATTTTATATTTCCATATAGCATAGGTTCCCTAGTTTCACCTACCAAAAGTTGAAGGTGAAGCATTGAAGTTATGGGGGTGCACTAGGGGGTTACCAGAACCAATGAAAGCAGAATTTTCATGTCTTTGAATTTTAGTCATTTTCAAGGGGCATTATCTGCCCTGGGCAGTGGCTTTGGAGAATGGTTTTACTGTTACTGGAGAGAGGAACATCTACTGATTCAAAAACAAGCGTCGTTTAATTGGGATACACATAACGCGAGCCGTGAATGGGGGCTCTTTATGGGGATTTTTAGGGTTTGGGGCTATAATAAATCAGGTTGCGACGTCTCACTACGTGGTAAATTATCGCAATTTTTTCTGCCGCTGGGTGAAAACCATGCATAATTGTCATGAAATGCTAGCACAAATCAGAAATGTTCATTCGGGCTCTACATGGGGGATATAAGGATACTTAAAAAGTAAATTAAGCTTGTTTTGCACATTTTACAGTTGCTTTTTAAGACGTTAATCAGTAAATTACTTACTAAAAAAGTATGTGCAATCATAAAGTGGTCAATAGTGAAAAGGCTATGTATGGGGGTCATCAGGACCCATATATGTGATATCACGGGTACACGCAGCTATATGGAAAATCAAGAAACAAGACAGTCACTATAACAAATGTCAGGGAACAGTTTTAAACTATATATATATATATATATATATATATATATATATATATATATATATATATATACTTATCAGTTTGGGTCGGTACATGAATCATAATGAAATCAACAGATTGTACATTTCAGTTGCAATTGTTCCATTTTAAAGAACATTATATATTTGGTATCAAGTATTCTCGAAATACTCAGCCAATGACTGTAACTAGTAATTTCAATCTCTTTTACCCATCTAAAAAAATCTAAAATGATACAATCCACACAATTCATGCAATACAAGGCACCTGGCTATTGGCTAGCGGGAAAGCCAGGTACTTGGGAGCTAAGTGGTTAAGTATACTATGCTACAACTGCAATAGCTTTGAATATTGTTTAACCAATACAGTATCAAAACTAACAGCATTTAATTAAAAGAGAACACCAAAACATGCATTTGCTGTAGGCGGTTAGAGGTTGTCATAATGTTATGGGAATGTAATTGTGTGAAATCTCAAAGATTGAAAAAAGTTAACGGTATCACTGAAATTCTTTGTATGTATTATTGCCGTAATACAGATAATAGTGCATTGCTAAAAGTAAATGCTTCATAACACATAGAAAAGTCCATAGAAACAGCCCAACATGTGCAGGTGCGCAGATGCAGGAGGCTTTCCCGTATACTGGTCGTATTAGTGACAAGTGGCAAGTACGTGGAAATTGCGATGCGTCACTCATATCAGCTTCAAGACATTCAGCCCTTCACATTTGGCGCGTTTGCAGATGTTTGTTTCTCACAAATGATAGATGATGGCAATAGTTGTATTTTGTATTATCACATTTATTTCGTCCTCTGTAAGGTGACACAGGTTTCTTTACAAGTCCCTGTGAAGCATGGCAGAATAAAGATCATCATCCTGTAAACCAACATCCCCCTTAATCACCTTCTTGAGAGTCAGACTGAGTGAAGAACAAGTTGATGTGCATGATCTTGGACTTCAATTTTTGTATAATGATATTCATCTGTTCAACGCGTATGTCTGTTTCAATGGTCCTATGGCATGATTTCAAGAATTGCATGCATTTTGTAGACACATGTAGCATCGAAATTTTAATATTGTATGTGTAATCCCGGGAATGAAAATTACATTACATGCTACAGTAATGGGCTACGTTTTTGAGAACACTTTGAAAGTTTTATAACCTGTAAACTGCAGTTTGTTGAATTCAGTATGATACCTGTTCTGATCCTGATTGGCCGCCAGAAGTATATATATTTAGCTAAAATCTAAAATTGTTCTTGACATTTGTTATAGTCTAATTTCTTTTTTGTCAATATAAAGTATATGTAGCTCTGCACCCATGTGCACGGATGTGTACCAATGATAATGTGGAGTTCTGATAACCCCCATACATAGCCTTTTTTCATTAAGGAATGAAAACATTTAAGGAATGAATATGCATATGATTATTTAGTGTGAAACTAACTAATTATTAGAGAGCAACTGTAAAATGTGCAAAACAAGATTAATTTTCTTTTTAAGTATCCTTATATCCCCCATGTAGAGCCCAAATGAACATTTCTGATTTGTGCTAGCATTTTATGACAATTATGCATGGTTTTCACCCAGCGGCAGAAAAAATTGCCATAACTTACCACGTAGTGAGACGTCACAACCTGATTTATTATAGCCCCAAACCCGAAAAATCCCCATAAAGAGCCCCCATTCACGGCTCGCGTTATGTGTATCCCAATTAAACGACGCTTGTTTTTGAATAAGTAGATGTTCCTCTCTCCAGTAACAGTAAAACCATTCTCCAAAGTCACTGCCCAGGGCAGATAATGCCCCTTGAAAATGACTAAAATTCAAAGACATGAAAATTCTGCTTTCATTGGTTTTGGTAACCCCCTAGTACACCCTCATAACTTCAATGCTTCACCTTCAACTTTTGGTAGGTGAAACTAGGGAACCTATGCTATATGGAAATATAAAATGTGTAATCGTATCTTAATCAGAATTGTGAGGGTAGCCATTGCAATTTCAGTAATTTTCAGCCATAAATTGTTGGATTTTTGAGGGTCTCGGAGGGGGGTCCCAGAACGCCATAACGAAAAATAGCTGGAGGGTTTTAATTATATGGCTGTTCATAGTTCCACATACCTATCACACATACAAAGTATGAGCCGATTTGGCCGACCCCCATCTTCCCACCTCTGCCTGGTTTTGCCTGGTTTTCTCGTGCAATGACTCTTAAGGGATAAGCCCGACCTTAACCCTAGCGGTTTTGAAAAGTGCTTCAAATGGGACAAACGAGGACGCATTAGACGCGGAATTGCACGGCAAATTCAAATCTGAAAACGAATTAATTTCATCGTGCTCGGTTGCCGAGTTATTAGTGTTTAAAGTTCTTAAGGGATAAGCCCGACCTTAACCCTAGCGGTTTTGAAAAGTGCTTCAAATGGGACAAACGAGGACGCATTAGACGCGGAATTGCACGGCAAATTCAAATCTGAAAACGAATTAATTTCATCGTGCTCGGTTGCCGAGTTATTAGTGTTTAAAGTTCTTAAGGGATAAGCCCGACCTTAACCCTAGCGGTTTTGAAAAGTGCTTCAAATGGGACAAACGAGGAAACATTAGACGCGGAATTGCACGGCAAATTCAAATCTGAAAACGAATTAATTTCATCGTGCTCGGTTGCCGAGTTATTAGTGTTTAAAGTTCTTAAGGGATAAGCCCGACCTTAACCCTAGCGGTTTTGAAAAGTGCTTCAAATGGGACAAACGAGGACGCATTAGACGCGGAATTGCACGGCAAATTCAAATCTGAAAACGAATTAATTTCATCGTGCTCGGTTGCCGAGTTATTAGTGTTTAAAGTTCTTAAGGGATAAGCCCGACCTTAACCCTAGCGGTTTTGAAAAGTGCTTCAAATGGGACAAACGAGGACGCATTAGACGCGGAATTGCACGGCAAATTTAAATCTGAAAACGAATTAATTTCATCGTGCTCGGTTGCCGAGTTATTAGTGTTTAAAGTTCTTAAGGGATAAGCCCGACCTTAACCCTAGCGGTTTTGAAAAGTGCTTCAAATGGGACAAACGAGGATGCATTAGACGCGGAATTGCACGGCAAATTCAAATCTGAAAACGAATTAATTTCATCGTGCTCGGTTGCCGAGTGATTAGTGTTTAAAGTTCTTAAGGCCGAAGCCCGGCCTTAACCCTAGCGGTTTTGAAAAGTGCTTCAAATGGGACAAACGAGGACGCATTAGACGCGGAATTGCACGGCAAATTCAAATCTGAAAACGAATTAATTTCATCGTGCTCGGTTGCCGAGTTATTAGTGTTTAAAGTTCTTAAGGGATAAGCCCGACCTTAACCCTAGCGGTTTTGAAAAGTGCTTCAAATGGGACAAACGAGGAAACATTAGACGCGGAATTGCACGGCAAATTCAAATCTGAAAACGAATTAATTTCATCGTGCTCGGTTGCCGAGTTATTAGTGTTTAAAGTTCTTAAGGGATAAGCCCGACCTTAACCCTAGCGGTTTTGAAAAGTGCTTCAAATGGGACAAACGAGGACGCATTAGACGCGGAATTGCACGGCAAATTCAAATCTGAAAACGAATTAATTTCATCGTGCTCGGTTGCCGAGTTATTAGTGTTTAAAGTTCTTAAGGGATAAGCCCGACCTTAACCCTAGCGGTTTTGAAAAGTGCTTCAAATGGGACAAACGAGGACGCATTAGACGCGGAATTGCACGGCAAATTCAAATCTGAAAACGAATTAATTTCATCGTGCTCGGTTGCCGAGTTATTAGTGTTTAAAGTTCTTAAGGGATAAGCCCGACCTTAACCCTAGCGGTTTTGAAAAGTGCTTCAAATGGGACAAACGAGGACGCATTAGACGCGAAATTGCACGGCAAATTCAAATCTGAAAACGAATTAATTTCATCGTGCTCGGTTGCCGAGTTATTAGTGTTTAAAGTTCTTAAGGGATAAGCCCGACCTTAACCCTAGCGGTTTTGAAAAGTGCTTCAAATGGGACAAACGAGGACGCATTAGACGCGGAATTGCACGGCAAATTCAAATCTGAAAACGAATTAATTTCATCGTGCTCGGTTGCCGAGTTATTAGTGTTTAAAGTTCTTAAGGGATAAGCCCGACCTTAACCCTAGCGGTTTTGAAAAGTGCTTCAAATGGGACAAACGAGGACGCATTAGACGCGGAATTGCACGGCAAATTCAAATCTGAAAACGAATTAATTTCATCGTGCTCGGTTGCCGAGTTATTAGTGTTTAAAGTTCTTAAGGGATAAGCCCGGCCTTAACCCTAGCGGTTTTGAAAAGTGCTTCAAATGGGACAAACGAGGACGCATTAGACGCGGAATCGCACGGCAAATTCAAATCTGAAAACGAATTAATTTCATCGTGCTCGGTTGCCGAGTTATTAGTGTTTAAAGTTCTTAAGGGATAAGCCCGACCTTAACCCTAGCGGTTTTGAAAAGTGCTTCAAATGGGACAAACGAGGACGCATTAGACGCGGAATTGCACGGCAAATTCAAATCTGAAAACGAATTAATTTCATCGTGCTCGGTTGCCGAGTTATTAGTGTTTAAAGTTCTTAAGGGATAAGCCCGACCTTAACCCTAGCGGTTTTGAAAAGTGCTTCAAATGGGACAAACGAGGACGCATTAGACGCGGAATTGCACGGCAAATTCAAATCTGAAAACGAATTAATTTCATCGTGCTCGGTTGCCGAGTTATTAGTGTTTAAAGTTCTTAAGGGATAAGCCCGACCTTAACCCTAGCGGTTTTGAAAAGTGCTTCAAATGGGACAAACGAGGAAACATTAGACGCGGAATTGCACGGCAAATTCAAATCTGAAAACGAATTAATTTCATCGTGCTCGGTTGCCGAGTTATTAGTGTTTAAAGTTCTTAAGGGATAAGCCCGACCTTAACCCTAGCGGTTTTGAAAAGTGCTTCAAATGGGACAAACGAGGACGCATTAGACGCGGAATTGCACGGCAAATTCAAATCTGAAAACGAATTAATTTCATCGTGCTCGGTTGCCGAGTTATTAGTGTTTAAAGTTCTTAAGGGATAAGCCCGACCTTAACCCTAGCGGTTTTGAAAAGTGCTTCAAATGGGACAAACGAGGACGCATTAGACGCGGAATTGCACGGCAAATTCAAATCTGAAAACGAATTAATTTCATCGTGCTCGGTTGCCGAGTTATTAGTGTTTAAAGTTCTTAAGGGATAAGCCCGACCTTAACCCTAGCGGTTTTGAAAAGTGCTTCAAATGGGACAAACGAGGACGCATTAGACGCGAAATTGCACGGCAAATTCAAATCGGAAAACGAATTAATTTCATCGTGCTCGGTTGCCGAGTTATTAGTGTTTAAAGTTCTTAAGGGATAAGCCCGACCTTAACCCTAGCGGTTTTGAAAAGTGCTTCAAATGGGACAAACGAGGACGCATTAGACGCGGAATTGCACGGCAAATTCAAATCTGAAAACGAATTAATTTCATTGTGCTCGGTTGCCGAGTTATTAGTGTTTAAAGTTCTTAAGGGATAAGCCCGGCCTTAACCCTAGCGGTTTTGAAAAGTGCTTCAAATGGGACAAACGAGGACGCATTAGACGCGGAATTGCACGGCAAATTCAAATCTGAAAACGAATTAATTTCATCGTGCTCGGTTGCCGAGTTATCAGTGTTTAAAGTTCTTAAGGGATAAGCCCGACCTTAACCCTAGCGGTTTTGAAAAGTGCTTCAAATGGGACAAACGAGGACGCATTAGACGCGGAATCGCACGGCAAATTCAAATCTGAAAACGAATTAATTTCATCGTGCTCGGTTGCCGAGTTATTAGTGTTTAAAGTTCTTAAGGGATAAGCCCGACCTTAACCCTAGCGGTTTTGAAAAGTGCTTCAAATGGGACAAACGAGGACGCATTAGACGCGGAATTGCACGGCAAATTTAAATCTGAAAACGAATTAATTTCATCGTGCTCGGTTGCCGAGTTATTAGTGTTTAAAGTTCTTAAGGGATAAGCCCGACCTTAACCCTAGCGGTTTTGAAAAGTGCTTCAAATGGGACAAACGAGGACGCATTAGACGCGGAATCGCACGGCAAATTCAAATCTGAAAACGAATTAATTTCATCGTGCTCGGTTGCCGAGTTATTAGTGTTTAAAGTTCTTAAGGGATAAGCCCGACCTTAACCCTAGCGGTTTTGAAAAGTGCTTCAAATGGGACAAACGAGGACGCATTAGACGCGGAATCGCACGGCAAATTCAAATCTGAAAACGAATTAATTTCATCGTGCTCGGTTGCCGAGTTATTAGTGTTTAAAGTTCTTAAGGGATAAGCCCGACCTTAACCCTAGCGGTTTTGAAAAGTGCTTCAAATGGGACAAACGAGGACGCATTAGACGCGGAATCGCACGGCAAATTCAAATCTGAAAACGAATTAATTTCATCGTGCTCGGTTGCCGAGTTATTAGTGTTTAAAGTTCTTAAGGGATAAGCCCGACCTTAACCCTAGCGGTTTTGAAAAGTGCTTCAAATGGGACAAACGAGGACGCATTAGACGCGGAATTGCACGGCAAATTCAAATCTGAAAACGAATTAATTTCATCGTGCTCGGTTGCCGAGTTATTAGTGTTTAAAGTTCTTAAGGCCGAAGCCCGGCCTTAACCCTAGCGGTTTTGAAAAGTGCTTCAAATGGGACAAACGAGGAAACATTAGACGCGGAATTGCACGGCAAATTCAAATCTGAAAACGAATTAATTTCATCGTGCTCGGTTGCCGAGTTATTAGTGTTTAAAGTTCTTAAGGGATAAGCCCGACCTTAACCCTAGCGGTTTTGAAAAGTGCTTCAAATGGGACAAACGAGGACGCATTAGACGCGGAATTGCACGGCAAATTCAAATCTGAAAACGAATTAATTTCATCGTGCTCGGTTGCCGAGTTATTAGTGTTTAAAGTTCTTAAGGGATAAGCCCGACCTTAACCCTAGCGGTTTTGAAAAGTGCTTCAAATGGGACAAACGAGGACGCATTAGACGCGGAATTGCACGGCAAATTCAAATCTGAAAACGAATTAATTTCATCGTGCTCGGTTGCCGAGTTATTAGTGTTTAAAGTTCTTAAGGGATAAGCCCGACCTTAACCCTAGCGGTTTTGAAAAGTGCTTCAAATGGGACAAACGAGGACGCATTAGACGCGAAATTGCACGGCAAATTCAAATCGGAAAACGAATTAATTTCATCGTGCTCGGTTGCCGAGTTATTAGTGTTTAAAGTTCTTAAGGGATAAGCCCGACCTTAACCCTAGCGGTTTTGAAAAGTGCTTCAAATGGGACAAACGAGGACGCATTAGACGCGGAATTGCACGGCAAATTCAAATCTGAAAACGAATTAATTTCATCGTGCTCGGTTGCCGAGTTATTAGTGTTTAAAGTTCTTAAGGGATAAGCCCGGCCTTAACCCTAGCGGTTTTGAAAAGTGCTTCAAATGGGACAAACGAGGACGCATTAGACGCGGAATTGCACGGCAAATTCAAATCTGAAAACGAATTAATTTCATCGTGCTCGGTTGCCGAGTTATTAGTGGTTAAAGTTCTTAAGGGATAAGCCCGACCTTAACCCTAGCGGTTTTGAAAAGTGCTTCAAATGGGACAAACGAGGACGCATTAGACGCGAATTGCACGGCAAATTCAAATCTGAAAACGAATTAATTTCATCGTGCTCGGTTGCCGAGTTATTAGTGTTTAAAGTTCTTAAGGGATAAGCCCGACCTTAACCCTAGCGGTTTTGAAAAGTGCTTCAAATGGGACAAACGAGGACGCATTAGACGCGGAATTGCACGGCAAATTCAAATCTGAAAACGAATTAATTTCATCGTGCTCGGTTGCCGAGTTATTAGTGTTTAAAGTTCTTAAGGGATAAGCCCGACCTTAACCCTAGCGGTTTTGAAAAGTGCTTCAAATGGGACAAACGAGGAAACATTAGACGCGGAATTGCACGGCAAATTCAAATCTGAAAACGAATTAATTTCATCGTGCTCGGTTGCCGAGTTATTAGTGTTTAAAGTTCTTAAGGGATAAGCCCGACCTTAACCCTAGCGGTTTTGAAAAGTGCTTCAAATGGGACAAACGAGGACGCACTAGACGCGGAATTGCACGGCAAATTCAAATCTGAAAACGAATTAATTTCATCGTGCTCGGTTGCCGAGTTATTAGTGTTTAAAGTTCTTAAGGGATAAGCCCGACCTTAACCCTAGCGGTTTTGAAAAGTGCTTCAAATGGGACAAACGAGGACGCATTAGACGCGGAATTGCACGGCAAATTCAAATCTGAAAACGAATTAATTTCATCGTGCTCGGTTGCCGAGTTATTAGTGTTTAAAGTTCTTAAGGGATAAGCCCGACCTTAACCCTAGCGGTTTTGAAAAGTGCTTCAAATGGGACAAACGAGGACGCATTAGACGCGGAATTGCACGGCAAATTCAAATCTGAAAACGAATTAATTTCATCGTGCTCGGTTGCCGAGTTATTAGTGTTTAAAGTTCTTAAGGGATAAGCCCGACCTTAACCCTAGCGGTTTTGAAAAGTGCTTCAAATGGGACAAACGAGGACGCATTAGACGCGGAATTGCACGGCAAATTCAAATCTGAAAACGAATTAATTTCATCGTGCTCGGTTGCCGAGTTATTAGTGTTTAAAGTTCTTAAGGGATAAGCCCGACCTTAACCCTAGCGGTTTTGAAAAGTGCTTCAAATGGGACAAACGAGGACGCATTAGACGCGGAATTGCACGGCAAATTCAAATCTGAAAACGAATTAATTTCATCGTGCTCGGTTGCCGAGTTATTAGTGTTTAAAGTTCTTAAGGGATAAGCCCGACCTTAACCCTAGCGGTTTTGAAAAGTGCTTCAAATGGGACAAACGAGGACGCATTAGACGCGGAATTGCACGGCAAATTCAAATCTGAAAACGAATTAATTTCATCGTGCTCGGTTGCCGAGTTATTAGTGTTTAAAGTTCTTAAGGGATAAGCCCGACCTTAACCCTAGCGGTTTTGAAAAGTGCTTCAAATGGGACAAACGAGGACGCATTAGACGCGGAATTGCACGGCAAATTCAAATCTGAAAACGAATTAATTTCATCGTGCTCGGTTGCCGAGTTATTAGTGTTTAAAGTTCTTAAGGGATAAGCCCGACCTTAACCCTAGCGGTTTTGAAAAGTGCTTCAAATGGGACAAACGAGGACGCATTAGACGCGGAATTGCACGGCAAATTCAAATCTGAAAACGAATTAATTTCATCGTGCTCGGTTGCCGAGTTATTAGTGTTTAAAGTTCTTAAGGGATAAGCCCGACCTTAACCCTAGCGGTTTTGAAAAGTGCTTCAAATGGGACAAACGAGGACGCATTAGACGCGGAATTGCACGGCAAATTCAAATCTGAAAACGAATTAATTTCATCGTGCTCGGTTGCCGAGTTATTAGTGTTTAAAGTTCTTAAGGGATAAGCCCGACCTTAACCCTAGCGGTTTTGAAAAGTGCTTCAAATGGGACAAACGAGGACGCATTAGACGCGGAATTGCACGGCAAATTCAAATCTGAAAACGAATTAATTTCATCGTGCTCGGTTGCCGAGTTATTAGTGTTTAAAGTTCTTAAGGGATAAGCCCGACCTTAACCCTAGCGGTTTTGAAAAGTGCTTCAAATGGGACAAACGAGGACGCATTAGACGCGGAATTGCACGGCAAATTCAAATCTGAAAACGAATTAATTTCATCGTGCTCGGTTGCCGAGTTATTAGTGTTTAAAGTTCTTAAGGGATAAGCCCGACCTTAACCCTAGCGGTTTTGAAAAGTGCTTCAAATGGGACAAACGAGGACGCATTAGACGCGGAATTGCACGGCAAATTCAAATCTGAAAACGAATTAATTTCATCGTGCTCGGTTGCCGAGTTATTAGTGTTTAAAGTTCTTAAGGGATAAGCCCGACCTTAACCCTAGCGGTTTTGAAAAGTGCTTCAAATGGGACAAACGAGGACGCATTAGACGCGGAATTGCACGGCAAATTCAAATCTGAAAACGAATTAATTTCATCGTGCTCGGTTGCCGAGTTATTAGTGTTTAAAGTTCTTAAGGGATAAGCCCGACCTTAACCCTAGCGGTTTTGAAAAGTGCTTCAAATGGGACAAACGAGGACGCATTAGACGCGGAATTGCACGGCAAATTCAAATCTGAAAACGAATTAATTTCATCGTGCTCGGTTGCCGAGTTATTAGTGTTTAAAGTTCTTAAGGGATAAGCCCGACCTTAACCCTAGCGGTTTTGAAAAGTGCTTCAAATGGGACAAACGAGGACGCATTAGACGCGGAATTGCACGGCAAATTCAAATCTGAAAACGAATTAATTTCATCGTGCTCGGTTGCCGAGTTATTAGTGTTTAAAGTTCTTAAGGGATAAGCCCGACCTTAACCCTAGCGGTTTTGAAAAGTGCTTCAAATGGGACAAACGAGGACGCATTAGACGCGGAATTGCACGGCAAATTCAAATCTGAAAACGAATTAATTTCATCGTGCTCGGTTGCCGAGTTATTAGTGTTTAAAGTTCTTAAGGGATAAGCCCGACCTTAACCCTAGCGGTTTTGAAAAGTGCTTCAAATGGGACAAACGAGGACGCATTAGACGCGGAATTGCACGGCAAATTCAAATCTGAAAACGAATTAATTTCATCGTGCTCGGTTGCCGAGTTATTAGTGTTTAAAGTTCTTAAGGGATAAGCCCGACCTTAACCCTAGCGGTTTTGAAAAGTGCTTCAAATGGGACAAACGAGGACGCATTAGACGCGGAATTGCACGGCAAATTCAAATCTGAAAACGAATTAATTTCATCGTGCTCGGTTGCCGAGTTATTAGTGTTTAAAGTTCTTAAGGGATAAGCCCGACCTTAACCCTAGCGGTTTTGAAAAGTGCTTCAAATGGGACAAACGAGGACGCATTAGACGCGAACATCACTATGTATAGTTCAAATCGGAAAACGAATTAATTTCATCGTGCTCGGTTGCCGAGTTATTAGTGTTTAAAGTTCTTAAGGGATAAGCCCGACCTTACCCTAGCGGTTTTGAAAAGTGCTTCAAATGGGACAAACGAGGACGCATTAGACGCGGAATTGCACGGCAAATTCAAATCTGAAAACGAATTAATTTCATCGTGCTCGGTTTGCCGAGTTATTAGTGTTTAAAGTTCTTAAGGGGATAAGCCCGGCCTTAACCCTAGCGGTTTGAAAAGTGCTTCAAATGGGACAAACGAGGACGCATTAGACGCGGAATTGCACGGCAAATTCAAATCTGAAAACGAATTAATTTCA
>CM068867.1:12493304-12530804 GCA_035149815.1 Branchiostoma lanceolatum | reverse complement strand
AATGGCCACAACGATGAACACTACAGATGATACAGCCACGGCGATGTAGGTCTCGATTCGCTGAAAAACAGAAATACAGTTACATGTTTTTTGTATGACGACGCTTCAGGACAGCTATCTATGGACGTGGTCACAAATGTCGTGCGCTGAAATGTACTAACTGAATTGCTAATCCCAGCGTATGTATTTATTACAGCCCCTTCTGCTGTACTACTTGTGCCCCGCGGGCTATCGGAGATGGGAAACGCCCCTATACACTGAAAGGTGAGGAAAGGACCTAAGTTTGAAAACTTAGAAGGTCTTACTGTATATGCTGTTGTCTGGTTTTCTGGTATCTGATCATCTGTTGTCGGCCCAGCTGTTCCATGGTATGATGAGCTGGGCGGTGCCCGTATGGTATATGATGGCCTAAATGGGGGAGCTGCAAAGATTACAAGGCAATTAGAAAAACAGAGTAGAACAGTTGACGCAACTTCACAACTTATTTCTTTAACATATTTGCAACCTTTATTCAACATACCACTTCGCAGACCTATACTAACAAAGTCTGAATTATGTTTGTGTTTACAGATACACAACTTATACATTGATATCTAAAGATAATGATATATAGATAGTTGTCCGTAAAGAAGTGCCTTTGAATTGTTCATTCAGATATGTAAGTCTATGTAAGTAAGACAGTGTAATTACGTAAGTAATTCAGATTTGTACAGCACTTTTTTGGGCAAAGGTTTGCCCGCTGTTCTGCCAAGGAGATGAGGTTCAGTGAGGTTAGGGCGTCATCTTACGACGTCAGTTCCTTAGAGTATAATCCATTATATCCATGCTGTAGAACCTTGGACCATTCTGTGTGCTTACATTGCTTGATATTTGTTGCAGGCCAGTACTATACAAAAATACTTACGGTTCATGAAGGTGACCACGAGGGATTTGCTGGTCTGTCCATACGTGTTGCTTGCCACAAGAGTGTAGTTCCCATTGTTGACGTGGGAGGTCACCTCGAACTTCAGACAGCCACCAGCCTCGTACGGCGTGACCTTACTCATCCGGGTAGACACGTGATGGTTCATGGTCATGAACACTTCACTCCCCTTGTACCAGCGCAGTTCTGGCAAAGGGTATCCGTGAACGTCGAAGCATATGCTCTTGTGGAAGAGGACCTTGTACTCCAGACTCAGTATCCGTGGAGGGGCTATGAAAGAAATCACATAGTCAGTTCTACTATGATTGGATATGACGACTTGAGTTCTCATGCCTTCGCCAAGTAATGTCGTCCCTTATCAGCATAATTTATATTGATTTCTTTATCTGCTCTTTCCAAATCGCAGATGTTGCAAATATCCTTCTTCAGGTAGCTGTAACATTTCCTCCTTAATTATGCAAATGATCTCAACATTTACATTATGTTTGAAAATATTAACCTCTATCTAATGCGCATGTGTCACTAGTATGAATATGTTAACATTTACCACTAAGGCATTATACAGTTTTCTTATTTCCATTAATTATGGAAATTATGTCCTGATTTAACTTTATTTAGATCCACTGATGTTCCTCTCGAACAAAGTTATATATGTATGAGTATGAGTATGAAGTACCTGTCATCTAGCACAATCGAAATATCAATTTTCCTACTCAATTATGCAAATCAAGTCCTAATTTGCTTTATTAGCATGCTAATATATTAGTCTAATCAAAGTTACCTGCAGGTAAAAAAACACGAAAATGCATTCATCCCTAGTTGATTTACATGTATCCTGTTTCGAAGTCGATCTGTAATTGCCAAACGTATGCCGCTTCTTTCCAATCACAAGAGTTTATCTACCAACCAAAAATCGTGACCATATCTTGTCCAAAACAAGAGTTATAGAACCTGTCGTTCCGCTGCAGTACCATAGAAAGCCGCTAGGGGCCCAAAATGTAACCATTTCCAGGACCCATAAACTTTATGCCGCTGCTTTCCAAGCACAAGAGTTTATCTAACAACCAAAAATCGTGACTATATCTTGTCCAAAACAAGAGTTATAGAACCTGTCGTTCCGCTGCAGTACCATAGAAAGCCGCTAGGGGCCCAAAATGTAACCATTTCCAGGACCAATAAACACCTATCCACATAATGACATATCCAGTATCAATACAATTTATCCAGGCATTCTCGAGGTATCTTGTACACACAGCACCGCTACTGAAAACATAGCCTGCTGGCGAAAGTGATAAGAGCTAGCGTTTCTATCGCAAAACAAGAGACTTACCGTTGATCTTCAAAACCAAGTTTGCTTGTGCTATTCCAACCATGTTCTTGGCAATGCATGTCCAGTTGCCATTATCGTCCTCACTGGCATTATGTATAGTCAGGACCTGTCGTCTGCCTAGCTCCTCTATCTCCAGTGTGAACTTGGAGCGGAGCTTTGCTGTCTTCCACTCGGCAGTCGGCGTGGGGCTGCCCGATGCTTCACAGGTCACCACCACGTCTTGTGTCTTGTTAATGGTCACTTCCCCAACTAGCACTCTAGCCGTTGGTAAACCTGAGAGTAGTGAAGTGGGTGTTTACATGTAACATTAATATCTAAATGTAACGTTATTGAAATGTTAATGTTGTATTCTATTCAACACAATAAAAATACAAAACGTGAAGTAGGGCACCTACTTTTGAGCAATTCTCGGCATCATCTTACCGAATGTGTAAAAAAGACTTGTGGGGAATGACAAGAAAACAGAAAAGAAACATAAACGAAAAGTTTTTCAGTCTCTTCCCCAATGGATAGCTGATATGAAACAATCCCTAGATATATATGAAAAGTCTTAAATAGTGTGGCAGGTTCTGTCTACTAGAAATATAGGATCGTAAAAACACAAAACCTACGACAGCTAGAATCCAGCTGTAGGTCCTTGATGTCTACGGTTTCTTCATTTTCGTCAGTCGTTCTTATGCAGGTGATCTTTTCAGTCTGGAAACTGGCTCTCGACTGGCTCTGCCAGAGCTGTATCCACTTGGAGCTGCAGTTGCAGGCTAGCGGGTTGTTGCTTATCAACCTTTGAAAGAAAGACATCGAATAGATATGTCATTTACAACACAGATGAAAAGTAAGGAGAAGATATAATAATAACTGTAATGCTCAGCAATTGTATGTGTATGGCAAATAAAACAACATGTACATGTAACCAAACTAATTTTAGTACATGATGAAACTATATACTAGTTTGTGCAGTCGTTGAAATTTCTAGTTTCTATGCACTTTCTTATGTGATGACCTATATTTACAACGCATGTATTATTATCACGTGTCGATAGTACACATGTAGTCTGACAACAAAATCATTCATACCCTCAAAACGCTTCATTTTTAATTTTGTTATTTGAGAGGTGGTTATCTTCTTCTTAAAATTATTGGTGCAATTTCGAAACATTGATGAACATAATCACACAATATTGTTTGGGAAATTTCATGGCACGCAGAAAACAAAAACTGCCATTCCGGAATTTTCTTTCTTGTCAAGTGTCAAGTGAAGGAGAACATTTTTGACATGAATTATGAATATCGGGACTCATTTGCATAATTGATGAGGAGTTACTACAATTAAGGGTAATGCCAGCTACATGTTGATTTATTGACCCAGACTCCAAGACATCAGCTGTGAACCATTATAGTAAAAGCTGCATGCTACAGAATGTGATGCCGTAGTGCCAATTTTTCCTCAATAATTATGTAAAATGTCAATCCCTGCTCGATTTATTCCCGTCCAAAGGTAACAACAACAAAAAACCACTACAGTTCCAAACAAGCTGTTAGGGGCCCAAGCTTATACCACTTACTCCCTGCTATCTACCACTAAACAATCATGAACCTGGCACTTCCAAAAAATGTGACCTCAAACTTTGAAGCTCCACTGCAGTACCGTAGGTAGCCGCTAGGAGGCCCATTTACCAAATAGCATGCAGAAATATCTACAGCTTCTCGTTTTATGTTGTCTACAAACAAACAAACACACGCACACACGCACACACACAATATATATATATATATATATATATATATATATATATATATATATATATATATATATATATATATATATATATATATATATATATATATATATACATATAAATGGCAGGTAAAACATTTTAGACTTGAGCTTCCTTATCACAACCACTGCTCACCTACAAAATATCATGAAGATCCATTCACAGCGTCTGGAGGTATGCTGTTGAAATACAACCAGCCACTCCACCATGACACAACCGAAAACATAACCTTCTTGGCGAAGGTAATGAAAAACATCTATAATACGTCATTCGCAAAGGTTAACTTCATTTGGTGACGGGATGAGGTCATTGCAGTATATACTCTTGTGTGCAGAAATGCTAATGTTGCCATACATTGTACCTGTTGCAATTGTCGCGCAATTAAGTTGTTCTTCTCCTATAAATTTCATTGCCAAAAAGGACCCATGGAAATGAAATGAATAGATGTATTTGACTTACAGTTCTGCAAGCCTCAGGTCGGAAAACAAGGTCCACTGCAGCACTGACAGTTTATTATTCCGCAGATCACTGAAAGTGAATACAAACATTTTCTTAAGAGTTAATACAATCGGTACCATTATTATTTTGATGGTAATGAAGCGCCATAAGAGATCCATAGCATGCTATTTGTTTTACCTTAATGCTGTTTTTTTTCACTTCTTGAAGTTTTACAAGTATTTTTGGTGTACATGATAAAATCTGAAACATCTTGAGGTATTCTGATACGCCATATGAAGGAAGAAAAATGTATGTTAGGGTAATTTGCTTGCTAATATTGTGCGTGCATTTCTGATATATAAGAGGTCAAGCTATAATACTACAAAGCTTCCTGTCATTCTTGCCTCATTGCTATGATGTTCCTATCATACATGGCTAAGGGGGTTTCTAATGTTAGTGACGCAAGTTTTAAGGTCTTGTGGCTTGTGCTGTTAGAATGTCAGCTTATATTGCTTCACTATGAAGTTTAGAGCTTATATTGGCGATGTAGTAAAGGTGTAGCTGGCATGGCTTATACACGTCCACATCTCTTTTCATCTTCTTTTAGACAACCAAAATGAACGGACGCGCGTACGCCAACTTTCAATTTATTATGTGATTGTGTGATACTGCGTGTATGTAAATTGTTTTATTATAACTTCAAACGTGCAATCCGTATTAAGGGAGAGCCCTTAATGACATAGATGACAAGTGACCTACAGACTGATTTGAGCTTCTCATGACGAAATAGATATTCAGACAAACAGTGAAACCCCAGGAGCTATAGGGATATCCTCTTTTATGCTTTCACAGCATGCACTAATTATTCATAAATATGAAAAGTTAAACGCATACGAACATCATTGTAAGGTTACTGTTGTTCTTGAAGGCGCCATCTTCAATCGTAGTCATGTTGCTGTTCTTGATAACACTGTGAAAATTACAAAAAAGAGGGTGACTTTTGATGTGCACACACGCAATAAAGAGACATTGTTATCGTTCTAAATAAAACTAATGCTTTCAGCAGATTGAAGTACTTTCTTGCAGTAAACCCTATCTTTTGAAGCAGTGGCCAACTATGGAACAAGAGCCGTGCTCCGTCCTTGAAAAAAACACATTCATCGCGAATAGTAGCCTCTTTTCTTTTATTTGGTTGACTTGAAAAGCGTGCTGTAATTCCCTACAGGGAACTCAACACCCATATGTTCAAAGTGAAAGATGCTATGGGATCAATTTTGAAATAGTGGATAACATCACAATCCAGTCTTTATTGACTTTCTCAGTACACAAAGAATTTAAGAAAGGACTTTGCACACATCGCTGTGGAAGGGCTGACCTCTGGCTAAACACGAGAAGCTACGAAGTATAATAGCTGATCGAAATCGTGTCAGTATCACTGAATAGGACGATTGCCATATTTTGCGCTTCATTTAGTTTACGGGAAAAAGCCAATTAATAATCGATCGAAAATAAACTTTGGTATTAGAGCTTCAATGACAGAGCCAGTTGAAGAAATTACAAGTGATTTGTCCATTTGACACCCTGTCTTTCCAACATAATGAAGCACAATAATGTTATCCCCATCGGCTATCGTATCAAGCAATTATCATTTATACATTTCTTGTCCTTTTTAACGAGAGAGCAATGTTGCTTACAGTGAGCAGTTGCATGCAAAAAAAGGTACCAATTTTTAAATACATAAACAGATATAATTGATAGATCGAGACAAAAATGGGCCTTGTTAATTACTAATCAAAGTCAAATGAAGAAAGAAATAGTATGACAAAGCACACAAAAATCATTTACCTATAAAACAGATTTGTACTCTTAAGCTTACTCACAGTTTTTCCAGGCCCTTGTAGTGCTCCAGTTGTTCCCTCGTTAGTCTGGTCAGTCCGTGTTGGCCGCTGATGTACCTGTACGGGACAGAGGTACAACTTCCAGCTCTTCACAAACCTACACGGTTAAGGTCATTAAGTACGTTATCTACAACATCTACGCTCAAGCAGGTAATCTGCAACATCTTTGCTATTTGGAAACTGAACGTGTAACGTCAACTCTCATAATCACACCAGGTACCCTAGGACAGCCACATAAAAGCAAAGTCATTATCAGGGTCTTTTCAAGAATGTTTTAAACACTTGGATATCTGACATTTGCATACCTTGGGGATTACTGATGCATTAGCAGGTTTATCGTTTCTTCTTAATGTTGCGGTCTTAGGGTACCCGCCGGAATGATGAGTTGACGTTACCAAAATACAAACTCAAGAGACAAAAATGTAGTCTGGAGTTGTTAATATTTATTCCTTGTTAAACACCTCAGAAACACATTGGCCCCACCTGGGCAAAACTAGTACGAGACAGAGCGAGCTGAAATGTGTAAAGAGAGGGGTTCATCTTTGGAGTAAACCACGCCCTGGGATGATGATGATGATGATTGTCGGACTATTAATCTGATTGAATTCATTATTTGATTTTGATACGTGACTACTGTTGTTCATCGCCATACGGATCAAATTCCGCCGATCCAGAGGGCAGAAGTTCAAACCCCGCTAGGGCAAGGTGGGGGGGGGGTGCATTTCAGATGGGGCACTAACGCCGGTGTCCCGTGCCGCGATGGGGAGCTTCAAACGTTTTAATTTGCAAATTGAAATATTTCATGGAGGTATGAGATCCGAACTCTTGTTCCTTGTTCGTAGAGCGGCAAATCGCAGCTTTAGACCGTAACATGGGATATTACGATCAGTAACGGCGTTCTCCAATTTCCACGCTCTTCCGGTTGAAATGGTAAAAAAATCGATGAGATTCTCTCAATCAGGAAGCAGATGACATGAACATTTTCCATTAGGGAGGACAGACTGCATCCCCTGTGTGTATTTTCCGGAAATGTCTACATGGATCCAGTGGTAAAAATATCAAACAGGGCAAATTGGAACAGAGAGGAAAGGACCGTGGATCTCTACATTGGGACGGTGTCGCTTTGTATATTTCTAACAAAATTCCTTACAAAGCTCATCCTGACTTGGACGTCCAAGGCACTGAGGCCGTACATGTATGAGATCATCCCACCTCTTCTCAAAATATCACATGCTTGATCTGTTGTCTAGCGTAAAATGTGGAACCAAAGATAGCCAAAGAGATTATTTCTGCCGACGTATTCGTAACCTTTCAGTGAACACCACGTCATGAGGAAGGTAGCTGAAAAGTTGGTTGTGGAACTAAGAACGCAGTTTAGATCAATCTAACAACCTGGTGAAATTCACGGATGGCATCAATGAGTCAGTAGATCGAATATGAACTAACGTTACCAACACTTACAATACAGTTCTCTTCAACGAACGATTGGGCCCTGTCACACTTGTGCGTATATTCCAGTGCGCATGAGTTCCGCAGTAGCTTTCTTTGGTTTAGTAAATTTTGAGGGGAGGAAGTTGTTTTCTACTTTGAGCCACTGTTGAGCAGTCTAGTTATGAAACCAAAGAAATTACTTATTCGGCTGCAAACTTAACCTAAACCAAAAACATGTTAACACACAACTCATGCGGGCTTGTATATACGCACAAGTGTGACAGGGCTATAAGGGCTACAACCTCCGCATGCGTATTCAAATTTCAAAAGCACCAGAAAACGTGGCACAATGTAATCTTCAATACTGACTGCTTGACAATCGGATAGATATCTACGGATTTTTATGGTAAGCTATCCTTAGGTCTTTGACCTTACCAATTCATATAAGCATTTACCATCTCCACAGCTTTCAGGTATTGCGGTAACCGAAGAAGCATTGTCTGTTGACATAATCTATGGTCATTTGATTAGAGAAACGTTTTAAGTTGAAATGTTGGAACACAATGAACTTGGTGTATCACCGTCTGACCCTAATGAAGTTAACCGAAAATCATTGTTTCAATGATCGCCAAGTCATCGCCGCTAAGCACAATTTCCGGCTCCAAGGGAACTTTGATCACGTCACTTCCTTGATTAATAGAATATTGAGCCCGTAAGTCTTTATTAGGCGTCACGCTAGGACCTATGGGAGTTGTATTGTGAGGGGAGGTTTCGCCGCTATTAGATCTGTTCCTATAATTTTGTCCTTGCCGTTTCCGCAGGCCCCGCACTATCTATCGATTTCTTCAGTTAATTTTTTTATTCCCAGGCATTTGTGGCACAGTCGAAAGATATTAAGATAAACAAGCTAGGAGTGAGTGGAATACTTCCATGACAAGGATTCGGCCAACGGGTGTCGCTCCACCAAAATTGCTGAAGAGTATAAACAAAGTAATAATTTTGAACACGTCTACCACAAGCGAGCAAACTGCATACTGTAAAACAAGACTTCGAAGATCTCACGCTTACGGGAGATAGTTAGAGTTGCTAGACTGTCTTCTTTAATTGTAGTTCATTAGTCATGCAAATAGGGTTTTTGATTAACATTACATGTGCCTATTGATCACTTGCTATCGCTGTACTGTGAAGGTGACTACCATATGGTACATATATAACTGCCAAACATAGACAAACCATACAGCCCCGTGAATTACGTAGTTTCCTCTTCCATTGACCCGATGACCTGTCATGTCTTATACTTCCTGTCAATCCTGCAAGTCTGGCTGTGGCGGTGACACCATCTTCCAACTCACATCCTGCCACTCTACTGACAGTGTATTCAAATAGCTATGGACACTCAAGAACACAACATCCAGAAACACAGAAAAAATTTCTCACATACTTAATGACTATGATACAGCCATGTTCATTTGACACAGTACATACTCCACTCTACCGCACATGCGCAAGCCTCGTGTTCCTGACTACATTAACAGCATCATTCACTTCCTGCCAGCCTGCCGGAGCAAATTTTGATCTCCATGTTAACCTTTCCATCCTGCTAGTCTCCGGTTTCAATATATCTCCTCCTCACATCCTGTCACTCTATAATGCACTCAAACAACTACATACACCAACACAAACAAACAGACACACCAAAAACATAACAAAACCGCCGTACACGGAGGCAAAGATTGTGAGAGTAATGAACTTAATTGTGCAACAGTTGCAAAATGCACAACGTATGGCAAGTTTTGTTAATATTTTATGCAGGGCAACAATATTCATCTAACAACACTTCTGAGTGATGAGTGTATCTTACATACAAGGAGCAAAACACTCATGACTAGATAAATGATTGTCAATGTAACAATATTGTCAAGTACGATCGTACGAATTGTTTGGTCTTGCTTTTGAAGTTCGTTAGCCACATAACCTACGTGCACAGACAGATAGAGGAGTTGGATATGACAGCAGGACAAGGTCCATATACATTGTAATTTGATATCATTCTTAGTTGTGATTTACTGCATCAATGACTGACTTTCTTCACTGCAAATAGGACAGGACGTCACAAAGTGAAACTTATGTTTGTTACATGTGTGATAAAGCAGTTCAAAGGCAAGAGTTGACTTAATCTAGCAAAGGCTTTATAAAATGAAACTCATCTTCGACAACGTCTTTACATATGTAATGAAGTGATGCAAATGTCGGAATTCACAGCAAGTTTCCTACTTTGCAGCCTCTAATTCTCAATTGTGGAGTAATGCGATGTGCAATGACTTATTTCAGAATGGATGCAAAGATGGGGACAACAGTTCAAATTACTATTGAAAGCAACACAATACACAAGAGAGTTCACAATCGTAGCAATCGCCACATTGTTAGGAGGGGGGCAAAAAGTAATGCAAGTTGCTATATAACAAGCTCATATTTTTCATCGGGGTTCCTCCATATCTAGCCCAGTAACAGTTACTTTAGGAAGCTCAAACCACACCTTTATTATAATAAAAGTCTTTATAGGTTACACGCCGATTTTGATTTCTGAACTCAAAAGAGTTCCTCTTTTACAGCTGCTAGAATGGAGTGAGGTTTGATATTAGAACCAGTTGGATCCATAGCCGAATACATGATGTGTTGATGAAATGTTTTTGACCACTTTCCCATTAACAAATAGGAACAAAACTCGACACAGTCATTAATTGTTTTAAGACCAAGAGGTGTGCTAACTTTCATTTCTCTTAGTTTATAAAAAAGTAGTCGACCGAAACATTTCACACCTTCACCTTGCCCCATCCTCATCTTGCGGGCTTCCTTCATCCCTGTTCTTCACCCTCTGTGCATTCTGCCAGTGACTCTACAAAGGTACATGAATCGTTTGATATATTGGACCATATTTTGTTCCGACTCAGCTAACTTAAAGGCACATAAAGACGAGACCTGGTTCTGTGGTCTAAGACTAACTTTAAAACTGAGCAAGCCTTTGAGAGGAAGAATTGAATACACTGTCACTAGTGCGGCAGAAAGTAAATGGTGTCATGATCACCGCAAAGGTCAAACTAGCATGGTTGACAGAATAGTATCGGCTATGAAGGTCATGGGTCAATGGAAGAGGTTACTAATTCACCGGGAGGTATTGTTTATGGTCTATCTGTTTGTCCAACGTTTAAGAAAGTATATAGTTTCCATAGGCTAGCCACGTTCATCGTAGAGTGACAGGAAAGGATCAATTGACTCATGTAATGTTGATTGAAAACTTATTTGCATGATTAATGAACTACAACGGAACAAGACATACTAAACACATTTTACTGAAGCACGAAGTCTCTGAATCTTTATTTGGCCTGTTTTATATCACCATTACAATTCTATTCGAGGAAACGCAGTACACCAGTCGGGAATGTATTGCTTCTGGACCATACATTTAACTGCTATTTTTAGCTTTGGTGGTTTGGTACTCCATCCCTAAGGACAGCGGTGGTCTGATAAAATTTCTGCGTACTTTCAGTTCAGACATCGTTTCACGTCACGGCGAGGCTATGAAATAATCCAGACAGTACGTGCGAGGGTCTGCCGGTTGCAAATGTACAAATGATTACATGCTTCCGTCTTTTGTGTTGTGAAATAATCACCAAACAGAGACTGAAGGAGAATATTGTTAGTACGTTACCTTGTTTTGTATGCCACCCGTTTTATGGCGTACAGTCATATTACAGTCAACGTTTTCGTCAACAACGGATGCCAATAAGAAGACGGCAACGATCTCCTCCTTTAACCTCTGCTTGGGGTGTATGTAAAGCACGAATGAAGCTATGCCAGGCGCATGAAATATTTCTTGTACTGCTAGTCGGTAACCTTGAGACCGTCAAATAATCAAGAATGTCTTGAGCACCTGGATATCTGATGAAGTGTGCATGTCTGGGGGAGTTAGGGGATCTCCTGTTTATATCTACATGTACATGTCAATATTCACATCTAACACTATACCATGAGTAAGTGATTACCAACAAGAGAGTTCGAAGACCTGATACCTCCATGAAATATCTTAATTATACAAATGAATTATACATTTACATAACCTATAGATAACTTATACAGGTCACACGTATGGAATTATCATTCACCATTCAGATTAATTATGGTACTTTTGCATTAACTATGCAAATCGTGCCCATATTTGCATAATGAATATCTATCAATGTTAAATCTGCCATAAACTACAGACGTTACATGTATGAAGGTCCTATTATTGAAACACTGGAACCATGGAATTTCCTCATCAATCATGCAAATTAAGTCCTAGTTTGCATAATTTACATTCTATTGTGTTCATTTTTGTCTTTGTCTACGTACATACAAAAAATTATGAAAATCCGTTATTCCTTTTATCACCTTCGAAAGTTTTGACAAGAACGTCCTGAAATTCCTGAACTCGCCGCCAGGAAGCTCAAACTTATGTGATTTCTTTCCAAGCATAGGAGGAATCTACCACCTAAATATCGTGACCATAGCATGTCCAGAACACGTGATAACAAACCCAGAAGTTCCGTTGCAGTACCAATGAAGGCCGCCGGGGGCCCCAAAATCTAATCATTTCCAGTTTTTGTCACACCCTACGGACGCACCTTTCTTTTCCTCTTTGGAACATTATCTGCCATAAAAAAATCAAGACCATAGCATATTCAGTAAAACCTCCTTTGTAAAACAGATATAAAAACCGGAAGTTCTGCTGCAGTATAATGGTCACACACCAGGGTGCCCCAAACTTGACGTTGACTTTCGTATTTCCAAACCCTACACACATACCAACTATCATCACAATCATTTAGCTGTTCTTTTAAGAATTTAAAAGTTATGCTGACCACAAATATCTGGAAACACAAACAAGCAAGCAAACACGCAAGCACACAAACATACAGACACGCCAAAAACTATACCTCCTCTTTGTATGAAGGTAACAGCAACGGGTACCGCTGCTATCACCAATATTGCTTTTACTACCTGCATCTCTGTCTGTATCTATATAGCCTGTATACCCGCCCTTCGGCGTAACACACCAGCTTCGCAGGCACGCGGCGCGGAAGCAGCAGGTTATATTACACCGAACGACCTGTCACGTCTAACCTTCGCATATCTAACTGCATGCATTGTTTAGAGCTATCTAATGAGGATGCCCCTACGCCGACTACGGTACTTAGTGGCAACGAATTCCACTCTACGATTGTTCTGGGAAATACGAATTTTTGAACACATCAATCCTCGGTTGATAAATCTGACTATTTTTTGTCCTCTTCTAAGCTGCTATTAGATACTTATCAGTCGGTACGTCCACCAGTTTATTAGTAATTTTGTAAATCATGCATAATCTGGACATTTTTCTTCTGTCTTCAAATGACATCCACTGCAGATCTGTTTTCATTTTGGTGACACTAGCACTCCTGTCGTTCGTTCGTGCAGAATCTGGCAGCTTGGTTCTGTACTTTCCAATTCATCTTTGTCTTTCTTAGTATATGGATCCCATACTGTTGCGGCGTATTCTAGGTTTAGTCTTACTAGTGACGTGTACGCAAGTGATTTTAGCTTGGATGGGCAAATCCCAGAAATTACGCTTCATCACTCCCAATGTCTGTTTAGCCTTGGCTGTTATTTTGTTAACATGGGCACCGGTACCCCACTTTTGCGTGTTTTGTTGTTGTTGCTACAGCCTGACCGCAGCTAGTTGCATGTGGAGTTCTACCCTGAACAGGGCTCTCCTCAGACCTCTTATGCACGACCAGACTGATGTTTTGGGTTTGTCAGTTATAGCTTTCCCCAGCATATCTGCCACATATATTTTGAGTGTGCTGCTCTTTTGGACTACGTACCATAAACAAGAGTATTTCATGAGTAAATACATATCTGTGGCAGCTGAGCCCATAGACAATTAAGAAAAGCTCACGGCGCATTCGGGTTGTTTGCGTTGAAAAAGATCAGTGTTAAAATAACTCTTTTGCAGAATGTTACAAAAAAAAAGGTTTTAGAGTCTTTGAATGTTCACATAAAACATTACAGAACACAGCCCTTTTGACATAGATATATAGAAACTGAATTGCAAGTCGCTGTCAATTGAAAGGGTTTTACTACACTCAGGCGTAGGGGAAGAGAATTTCATATCCTACCATTAGCATATTGCCTCTTATTGAAAATATTGGTCTACATACCTTTTTCAAATCACCTAAGGCAATACGTTATACCACCGGCTGTATGGCTTTATCCCCGCCCTCATCCTCTTTAGCCATATAGACTATGTCAAAGAATTGCAAAATAATAGAAATCGACGAAATAAGTGATTTTGATGGCTAGCTACTGATGCTAATGTCTTACACAGCTGCAACCAAACATCAAGAATGGTATCATATTAACGGAAAGGCATATCTCGCTCCTATTGACGGGGAAGAAAAATAACCTTCTTTAAATTTTTATTTTTCAAGCCAACACAATTAGCTTTCCTTTGACGGAATCTCGTCTAACATAGGTTAGTTGAATTCTTTCCCATCCTTTCGGTGTATAGGGCTCATATGTATTGGGCGGTGCCCATCTCTATTTCCATAGCCATTGGGCCACATACTAGTTGGGCAAGCATTACAGCAGTGGGCTAATTCACCATACTCTTCCCATATCATAAGTGCTGGGTGAACACTGAGAGTCAAGCAGATGTACTAAGTTTTAAAGTTCTTACTATGAAGCCATGACCTCGAGATAACAACGTTAGTTTTTTTTTTTCATCTCCATGAAAACGTGTGCTATTACTTTTTGGGCTGTGTGTGTTTCCGCACTTGTATCAAAACTTAATATCCTTTTGATGGATTGCTATGGAATTCTGTATGTTGGTAATGGGCATTGAGGTTCCGAAGAAACTTGGCGATTTAGGGTCCCTGGCAGGTTGTACAGGTACTGCAGTCATATATAAGTCCCTTGCTGGAGTAGTATAGTACTTGATGCCATGTCAGTTACTCAGGCCAGACGCAGGGGTCTGACTGCCTGGGGCTCAATGACCTGAATCTGGGTCACCTGGTGTCTCTTTGAGTTTAAAGGAGATGACTGTCACACATACAATACATGTAATTTCGGTAAAGAAGACAATAATTCTCAATAGGTCAATGAGCCAATGTAAAACAAGAAATTTACAAGCGCTCAAATATTTCCTGGGGGTCTGGGGTCTCCGAACTCTTGTTCATAGTGAGCAGTGTGTAACATTCTTCATTTTTATGCCCAGGCCAGGTTTAACCACCCGACTTCTCCAATGCAAAGCGAACACTCTACGCCTAATGCTATTACAGCGGTCGTCACCAAGGTGTATAAGCAACCAATACAAATAATAGAAACAACGACGTGACACACAAAGGTCAACCCTTTTCTAATAAGGTCTCGTCTTCGTAAAATCCGGAAAAGGTCCTACCTTTATTCTACCACCAGTCTCAACGAAATTTGAAAGAGCGATTAGATACCGGGATGCAAGTTGAGCACGTTTGGCTACCAGGCAAACAAAATCGGACCAGACAAATTATGTAGTAATTTATTCTGAGTGCGTAAAAACAACATTCCCGTCTTTTCCGCTCTCAAGTTCCCTGCACAACGGATGGACCACTAGCTAGCTATATCTTTACTGATTCCGACATGCTACTCTTTAATAAATTTCAAAACTGCAACTGACAAGTTTTCATACAGATTTCGAATCTCTTATCAGATGTAATAACTCTTTCATCCTCCCCAGGTGTTATCAATACTTGTTTGATTTTCGAACTACTAGTACCTTTGGCACCACAGTCGAAGGTGTTTTTCGACGTAAGTCGACGGACGAGTAGGCGAAAACAAACTAAGATTTATCCAATTTTTGAGACACATAATTTCCTACAGCGCACACAGAAATATGTTTTTGGAAGACACACTGGTGGTTGCTCCGCACCAATTTAATCTTGATGGTCAGTGTTCTTTTATGTTCAAAGATCTTGATTCCGGTAGAGCATACCCAGTGTCTTAAAGTCACGTTTTTCTTCGCTTAAGAGATAGCGTTCTTTAGGTGCCGTTTGTTTGTGGTTGTGTGCCTGTGGACAGCATAACTCGAGACGTTGTGGTGGATCTGTAGAATATTTGGCATGGGTGTAGGTTCTGGCAAATCTGATAATGGACATATATGTCTGACAATGGACTCCCTGGTGCCTTTCTATAGCATTGCAGCACTATATCGCATTACTGCTCTAAATGACTTCTCGAATACATTTTTCAACAGATAGCCTATATTTCAATCCTGTCGTGCTGTGCAATATACTCACTTTCCTTCCACGTCAGATCAAATGTCCCATCCTACTTGCCAAAGTCATGGTCAACTTCAGATAAAACAGCGACGCTGGGAACGCAGAATGGTATGAATAGGTGTACGGACCATTACCGGTAGCGACCCCCGAAGTTTGGCCTCCGCACAGGAAGATATGTTCTCTTGGCCCTTGTTTCTTTTTTGTATGGTCGGTCGGTCAGTCGGTTAAGAAGTCTACGAATATGCAACGTGAGGTTTGTATGTTATTAGCCTACAATATCTCGATAAATCTGTCTTGCAATGTCAGTCTAACATCAAATACATATCGTTATCTTTCACTTCTTAAGCCAATTTACCGAGTTAAGAATTAAACAGCTTAGATTTGATAGAAAATATCTCGTCCCCTTATCCTCCAATCGGCTCGCGTCAGCGATCACTATGCCAAGAGCCACGGTCTTGCTGTTGAACACGGCGCAAACTGTAAGCAAATCCAATAAGAAATATCACTGGATACCTGTCACGTACGCAGTGATTGTTCTGATGGTGGATGACTCAACAGATTGAACCAATTACAATTCATGGTCCTTCCCATGCCTTTCCAGAAGACTGACATGTGTCAAACAGAATCTACTGTAGCAGTATTGATCATTACATGTTGAAAGCAGAGCAAAAGCTTTCATTTAAACCCAGGTCACCATATTGTGCAAAAGTGATACTTGTAATGTTCTGCCCTTCGGTCTATAACTGAAGTCAACTTACATAGTAACGAAATATTTGTTTTAAATGCTTTTCAAAATAACTTAGTGAGATTTGCAAAAGCCGAGATATTTTTGCTACTGTGAGTCATGGGCCATTGCTATGTAACCTTAACGCAGAATACAAATCATTCCCAAATCGAGTTAAGTGCTTGCTGGTCCCATCATTACGTTACCGTGCTTCAATAATCGAGTCTACGCCATGGCTGCTTGGCTCGCTTCTGTCAACAAAAGCACGATGAAACGGTGCAAAATGGTTTAGAAATGAATCCCACCTCACTGATTTTGGACAATCAGAAATCATTCTACAAATATGACCGCATTTTCTTTATAATCTTGTCATCTCTTAGAAAACGTTCATTGTATCAAAGCACAGGCGTCTTTGGATTTAAGAAATCTCCAGTGTTCCCCTACATATGATATAGTTCAACAAAAACATGCATGGTTCCGTAGTGTATAACAAGTGATTAGGGAACCTTGGTTATGAGAGCTAGCGTTACGAGTATTGTTTGGTAAGTACAGTTTCCATACCACCTGTTTTTGATCCTAGGAGCGCTGAAATTAAGTCCTGGCAAACACAAGTCGGATTACAAGCCTTATACACCACGGCAACGTGGACCTACCGTAGGTGTTGAGTCAGAAATAATATCCCGTCGTTTGTTCCAGCTACCGTTTGACGTTTAAGCGAACAAACGGTCGTGAAAGGTTGCCTCGCTTATGAAGTGACATCGAAGCTCGTCAGCACTTTACTTAAGCTTAAGCTTATCCTCTGTTCATACGTGGACGCAGTTTACAACAACCTACTTCTACCGTCATATGTTCTAGTAGCAGATTCTGATTTCGCATTCAGGAATAGAAATAAGTACGTGGTATTTGTAGTCATAGAAATGTATTAGAAGTCAGTAATAGGATAAGTTCCCATTGGACCGTGTGATATGTAACATAATGCTCCTGTCCTCGATTTTCTCTATGCTGAGTTAACATGACTATTGATCAGACAGCGGGGTGTTAATACCAATACAAACTGTGGTGAAAAGGCCAGAAACCTCACCTCATTTTTAGTCAATAATTCCATAATTCAGCCAATAATTGTATAACACCATACTGTACAGCAATGCGTTTTAATATTTTGAAGATATCGCCTGTGCGAGTGCGGGTGGTTGTGGGGTATGTAGTCCCTTGTTATGTTACACCTGTCGAAAACATTAATTGATGCAGGCTAGTCGCGTTGATAACATATTGATTCATACATCCATCCATTCATTCGTTTTCTTAATACATGTTCACTTCGAGAAGTCTTAAACACGCCCGGCGACTCTATATGAATAAGTCACACAACGTTTCATATGAGGGGCCCTTGTCGGCTCAGTAACAGGGCAACCCTTGTAACCATTCATTCGGCCAAGTGAAATTTTACGCATTATCAATTATCATAAATCGCTACAACCGTCTGAGCGATCGAAGCCCTAGTCCGGGCAGTGTAGATTATGGACAAGCGACTGCTGAAGTACGTTCATTACCCGACCTGATATTCGATTACAGAGGTTGTCGTCCGTCTTTTCTTGTGATGTGAGAATGGCTCTGCTGAATTATTTACACAGGTTGGACAAAGATACTCTCTCTGCCCTCATTTCGAATAGAGGAGTAAACCGTTTGTTTGCTTTTGGTGAGGTTTAACCCGGGAAAAGAATGACACTCTAAGCAGACACTATGCTGGTGGTTTGACTACGGTAAGCTCAGTGCACGCTGTGACATGAACTGGACGAGAGGTGTGACAACCAACAAAAACGTTACTTCATACAGATCTCGTACTGCTTCTGTTCTCTATTCATCAATATGATCTGTACACTTCTTTCCGTGCGTGCAGACCCACTAGGTCTTCTTTTAGCATTTCGTGTTCAATGATATGTTGTGACCGTAAATGATGCGTGCGACATTCAACAACAAGAGAATCCGCTCCGAAAACATCTAAAATCTTTTAAGTCCTACAGTCAACTTAAGACTGTGTATTCACGATAGGTCACCTTCTTGTTTTGAAGCACCTTGGATTACCACGCCTGGTGGCCTTATGGAATTTTAAAGGGGAATTTATATCAGGCTAACCGCGTCGCGTGCGATGTAGCAACCTCTGCAAATGCTTATATCTACTACATATGTGATAAGCGATGTAAACAAAGCAGCAAAACGTGAATAATGATAAAACTTTAACGTATCACACACATATGGTTGAGTACTCACAGCTCTTTGACTTTGTCGATATTATTGAGGTCGTCAGGGCCGGGGATGGTTCGCAGGGTATTCGGTCTCTCACACTCAACTTCTCCCTTTTGCTCCCGGCAGGTGCAATCGGCGGGGCACCGGAGTGCTCCCACCGCCGCCAGGCAACTGCAGTAAGCCAATAGTAGCAGGAGAAAGCCCCCGCTACGGGTCGCCATCGCATCGCCTACACCGTTACTCGTGGTCGGAATCGTCTGATGATTTGCTTCCTGAAAGATTTAGTGTGACGCCTTTGTAGAAAAAGCTGCGCTCACAGATGCCGTTGTGCGAAGGAAGCCGGATTCCTACTCCGCTTCTGTGGAAACGTCGTTCTGTGCGGCGGCGATGACGTCTGGCTGGTCTGTTGTTATGAGTGGGACGCAGACTTCTGATTGGTCGTCACTGATCGGCCATGCTTAAACCTTTAGAAGGGAAGAAAAAGGAATAAAGATATCATATCGACGTGAAGGCGAGAAGTAAATCAAATTGTCGTTTTATGTCTTATATACAGAGAGAGATAGCTGAGAGGTAGATAGAATTCAGTCAAGGACAATAGAATACATATCTAAATTTGATACTTTCTCTAAGTCATATGCATGGTAAACTAGTTCCCATTTGTTAAGGTGGAATAGAATATTTAGGAGAACACGAACTGACATGTATTCGTGGTGTTAAGGAAACTGTTCGGGCTAGTATTGATCGCAACATATCTGCTTTAACCTTGCACTCTACGAAAAGACTTCACGTGCTGCACTTCAGAGAAGGTTGCGGGAGGCCCTGCCCCATACGTCCTTTCCCTCCCCCAACAGACATCGAACGTTGCGCCTGAACTTGGTGTTACCTTACGGACGCCTCTCTCGGATCAGACAGATTTGGTGAGATTTGAAGCCGAGTGGATTTGAAGCGCGACTCTTGCTATTTAATTACGCCGGCTGGCAGGGCCCTGGAGGTACCACGTGATGGAACGTTATCTCTCCACTGGGGGAGGGTGCAACATGATAACACGGCGTCAGGGGACTTCTAATTGTATAGATGGGTAAACACCTAATTGCAGTCTGTTGCAATATTCATGTCAGATGGTTTTGAGTGGGTGAATTATTAATAAAGCTCGTAGACCGAGTGCCATTTCGTAGCTTTTCGCGCTGTAACATCCGCTTTGTCCTGACCCCGCTCTTCCTACCAATCAGATTCCGCATTACAGGTGAATCGTAGAACGGGGAGGATCTGGATTACCACCTCGTCACAACCCTAGTTCTGTATGGACAAGTGGATTTGTAAACAGATACCTCGGAAGAAACCTCGCCAGTCATAATTTTGCCCCGCCTTTTTTTAGGAAATTGACAGCTTTATTAGGTAAATCAAAGCACCGCAGACGGCCTTAATTGTTAAAATTAATGAAGCCAATTTTGTACCACTTAGTAATGTACATTATCGTGTTTTCCGTTTGCAGGATATTGCTTATAGAAAATGTATTCGTGGAATAAAGAGAACTTTACCGAATACAGTATTTGAATGTAATCATTGAAATATAACGTTATAGTTGTACATTTCTATATCTAACAAAACTACAATGCCTGGCCATGCCAAATTAGGGAAACGCGTTAACTGAGTTGTATCTGTGTTTGTATTTGTATAGCCGGTACTAGATATTCGATATGACTGACCTTCAGAGTAAAACACCTACATTCACCAAGCAAAATCTAGCTACGGAAGCTACCATTAGAATACGACATGATTACTTCAACTACACGTATGTGTTTGCTGGACGAATCAAGGTATTTGTTCATACCACTGCTCCTTCCTTATGCGTTTCAACGTTCAACCAGCAAACCGAAGCACACAGGGTAAATTGTAGACACGGGGTTCGGGCTAAACTGACTAGGTAGGTCGCAAACAGTAAGACCACAAGCTATGAAAACTCGAGCCATAGCGAAACCGCATTTCACCACCTTGAGCTATCAAAAAAGTACCAAGCATCACGCTTCGAGGTCGACTTGCTTTAACTTAACCTTATATGAAAGTATGCAACGCTAAAAAAAAGTTTCTCGGAAAAGCCACTTGAAAACGCCTCCGGTCTTTTGTGAAAGGAAACGATACGGGGGTAGACCATAGTTTATTTCAGGTCTCAGTTCGAGGTTGCACACCCTCTAGTCTAGCGACCGTCCCTTCCAGGAAATACTTCTGAGCCAAAACGACTGTATATGGGATGAAGGCTATTCCTCTATCTAGCTATAAGAACAACCGATCGAGTCTCAGTTTCTTCAACCTCTCCAATTCTAGTAAATGTTAGGGGGGGAGTATTTTCCCGTCAAAAACGATGTGCAAAATTGGGAATTTTTTACGTGAAATTAAACCCATCATCAAAATTCTTGACACGAAAATGAATCTCATTGTCAGAAAAAGAAAACTCAAAGACAATCCTACAGAAAATCTAACACTGAGGTTTTCACAATAACCCGACGTGGGAAATATGGCAACACGGCCAACAAAACAAAACGAAGGACAATTTGGGGGAAAATGGCGGTTCACTTTAAACGCGAAAGCAAGGCTCGGGCCCGAAATCAATTTTCACCCAAAACACAACGATCCTTACGCTTTTCAGCCGTGTTGGTATTTAATGTCATATCACAACAGATTATGAGAAATGTGACCTCAAACCTCGACACTTGACGAACAACCGGTACAGTCAGACAGGACATGTCCAATGTCATATCTCAGGGATGTAAGTTTGGCAGTGATATATGTTTGGAAGGGGCGGGTGGTGCCGCCTTCTCGTCTCACGTCACTTCACTCTAGAGGCTGTATAATAGAAACCACCGAGAGTTCAGAAATGAAACAGCGCATGTCACCTAAGAATATGTAACCGTTATCATTATACATACAATAACCAGAAGTGGGTCCGTGAGATTCTGTATTGAAAAGTCCTCAATATTTTTCTGGGAAAACTGAAGCTGGCTTATGACTGTTTCACAAAAGGCTGATTGCGTATAGTGCGCAAATATTGTGTCATGTTATGGTCATATTATACTCTTATAAAAGACACTGAAGTTTTGATTCATAATGTATGTTATGTAGTACGTGTGTTTACACTTAGACTGATAGCATTTTCCCTGCAATATGTCATGGCTGCCCTCAGCGCTAACTTCCTAAGCGCCCGGTTGCACTTGTCTTACAATAGCTTTACTACAGCAAAATGAGGACATGTATAGGACAGTCGTGGATACGTCTTACGGAATTCTTCTGTCTGGTGGCGGAACAGACGAGGATCCTTGTCGACGGTCGGTTCTATATATGATGGGTTCGCTGCAAATCCAAATATGTGTAGTAGTCGTCGATCTATTTCTTTTAGCTCTTTTTGCCTGATTTGTTTTATGCATGGCCGACTAATTAACCCCATCGTCTCTGCATCAAAACAGCACACCTGCACCTTGTTTTCCCCTAGCTGACTTGAAGCACCTCCTGAGGCGACTGAAGTCGCTTACGCGGCTATCTTACTGGGCCACGACCTGTTGGCGACTGACATTCGCCAGATGGCAACCTGGTTGGCAAAAGACGCACATTTGTCACCTGTAATTGCGATTTTTAAACAAAATTGAAATAGGCGAATAGACGCGAACTAGATGCGAATTGGTCTCCAATATTGTCCCCTATCAGTCGCCAATAGGCCCCATATTAGTCGTCAAAGGCGACATTCATTCTGATAAAAGTCATATGTCAGTTGCAAGGTTTTTGTTGTTGTGATAAATCATAAATATATATCATTACACACACATAGTACAAAACACACAATAGAGAAATTTTGTACATGGTTCGTGTCAGTTCGTGCAATTTCTGTTATACTGTACGATTATTTCATGATATGTTACTTTGTTGCGCCAAGTATCATAAATGAACATACTTTTATCGCTTCAATTCTTTTATGTATTTCAATCATTTACATTGGGTTTTAATTCAGCGAATTCCAATACTCAGCTGGGCTTCATATTCGCAAATGCGTTGAACCTCAGTGTGACCGCAAGGGAAAATTTGGAAAGTCGTCGCCATTTTCTGTCACCATAGGTCGCAGTCCGGTGAGATAGCCATTTCGGTGGAAGGGCCAAGGCGAGTTACGCAAGGCTTAGGGGTCATATGACAATCAGCAAAACCTATTTTTCACATTGATCAGCTAGCACGGATGCTGATACATGGCGGAAGTCAGGGTGCAACCTGGACTACTGTTGAGATCACCTCCTTGTTGAGACTCAGTGTTTGATCAATATCTGGAAGACGACGTAGATGTAAAAGCTTCAGTCGGCGCGGAACATGGAAGGCTTCGCCAAAGTCTCAGGTGAGTTGGTGCGCCGGGGCTCCGAGCAAACACGTCGTTAGGCTATAGGGCCCTGTCACACTTGTGCGTATATTCATTAAGTGCGCGTGAGTTGCGCATTAACATTTTTTGGTTTAAGTAAGGTTTGAGGGGAAAAAGATGTTTTCTACTTTGACCCACCGTTGTGCGGCCTAGTGATCTAGCCTAAGAAATATTCGGCTGTAAACTTAACCTAAACCAAAAACATGTTAATTCACAACTCATGCGGACTTGTCTATAAGCACAAGTGTGACGGGGGCTTTACATCATGGGCGTTCCAAGTCACTTCGCGGCCCCGTGCAGACCAGTGCTGTGTGTAAAGCGGGCCGCAGTCGCGCTGTTTTCGCCAACCTGATACACAGTCAGTAGCGATCAATTTTCTAGCACCTGCAGGCTATCACTTTCCACACAGAGCAGAGACCTTTTACATTTCCATAATGGCATTCAACGGCTCCGACTTTTGATAAGTTATCTCACGTGGAAGCCGTCTGGACGCGTGTAATTTTTGTCTTATGGGATCAATTACAGATCCCAGTGGAATAAGAGAGCACAGAAAAAGTAAACTGTAAAACATTTGGAATGCACATTTCTTCCTGACTGCATCCGCGCCTATTCGTATAACGAAGATAACAACTCTAAATTGATGACGATGTTTTTGCACGACAGATGTACTGACTGGGACGCGGCTATCTTCACTAAAGCCCCTGTCACACTTGTGCGTATATACAAGTCCGCATGGGTTGCGTATTAACATGTTTTTGGTTTAGGTTAAATTTGCAGCCGAATAAGTGATTTCTGAGGTTCGATAACCAGGCTGCACAACGGTGGGTCAAAGTAGAAAACAACTTTTCCCCCCGCAAACCTTACTTAAACCAAAAAAAGGTTAATGCGCAACTCACACGCACTTAGATATACGCACAAGTGTGACAGGGCCCTAAAACTAGCTTCTACCAGGCTCCGCGGATCGCTTGGAAAATAGTAGAAATCGGCCAAATAGAGTGAATAGTGTGCCGAGGGTAGTCCACTATGCAGGGAAGGTTAATAGGCGACCGTTGGCATACTGTTCACTCTATTTGACCGATTCCTACTATTTTCCCAGCGATCCGCGGAGCCTAGTAGAGGCGACACTAAAACAACCAAAGGCCAGATTCAGCGGAATCAACTCTGGAGCTTTCTGTTCACACACGGCCCACGGAGGGAACGCCCAGCTGCGTACCGACTCTACTATGCTGTATATAAAACACTTCAATACTCTGTGTAACCAATACATATAAACAACATATACATACCTTCATGGGTATTTTGTATTTGGTATCTTAGTATGGTACTTTATAGCTCATTGCAATACATCACTTACGGTTGATTGCATTAGGAGGCATATATATATGATCTCTTTCGGCTTGTTTACTGCTGACTTAGTTGGTTTTGCATCTCTGTCGTCCTCCAGATATTGATCAGACACTAGGCTGGGTTCACACACGCGTTTTCAAGTCGACTCAGGAGCGTTCTGATTATACACGGGGCCAGGAACGTCCATTGCGACAGCTGCGAGTTGGCTTTCTTGTTCCGCGCAATGACAGTGACCCGGTTTGCACACGCTTTTTGAGTCGACTTGGCGTGTGCAAAACCAGCCACTTAATCTCTACAGTAGTCCAGGACCCTGAGCGTTTCATAACTCACCGGGAGTCAACTCTGAGTCACCTCCTTGGATATTTACACACGAAAAACCGATTTCCATTCAAGTCGACTCCGTGGCTTTACACACACGGCGACTCGTATGTAAATTGTACCTGTTATATTTGTTGTGCAATAAACTTTGAATTGAAATTGAATAGTAAACCCAGCCACGGGATGCGGTGTATCATCTGCCCACACCTGTCAGCAGGGTTTATGTGATTCAACTGATTTTCGTCTTGTGCCATTTTCAACGACGTTAAATCCTTATCAATGTTATGAATATGGATAACGTTACGTGACGTCTAACGTGAATTCACACATTGATATTAAGAGGTATTCAAGACTCAAGAAAAAGGGATATGCAAGTGATCCATGGCTCATCAGAAAAGACCACCCTTTGTGGTGGCGAGTACATTATTCCAGATAATGTGAACTATCCATCAGGTGCCACTCATGAGTAGTTGGCATCAAGCGCCAGCTGACAAATTGTTTTGGGTATGTTTGTGCTCACGGAATTTTTGCAGCCAGCATAACTCAGGAACCGGTGAATGGATTCTGATGATATTTAGTTTGTTAGTAGGTGTTGGGAAGACGAAGGTCAATGTCGATTTAAGGGCCCCCTATTATGAGACCTTGGTACTGCAGCAAAACGTTTTTGTATCTTTTGATCTGGACGTGCTATGGTCTGGATTTTTTTGGTGGCAGGTAGCTTGTGATGTAAGAAAGACTCTCGCATAAGTGTAACAAATTTCTACAGACAATCTGGAACTGCAGGGTCGTTTCGTCAAAATCTTCCACGGATAATAACTGAACAAAGGAACGACAGATTTCCAAGATATTTAGTATACAGTAGCATAGACAGAGATGTACATAATTGCGTGCAAATTATGAAATTTGGGACATTATTTGCATAACTGATTAGAAACATCTATTTTTTGTGGTGTTTCCATTTATGGCTCAAATATATCAATTTATGGCAGTTGGAATTTCAACGGATAACGATTAGGCAAATAAATTCCTAATTCACATAATCAATGCGAATATGTCATAATTCTTCCAAGTGGTGAATGATTATACTGTTATCTTATCATTGTGCCCTGTGCAAGTCAGTTAAAGATGTACTTGACCACGCCTAGATTATGTAAATCTGGATCTATTTGCATAATCAGAATATTCCATGGAGATATGAGTTAGGGCTAGAGTTCCACGACCTCATTCATTCGCCAAATGATGTTTACCTTTTCGAGTAGTAGTCCTGTGTGCTCTGCTACTCCAGTTGTCTTGACACTCTTCGAATGACATATCATACATGTTTCTCATTGATTATGCAACTTGGGTGACTGGAAAGGTTGAGTGGAAGCATTTTTGGTCTGGTCTATTTCTTCGTCTTGGACGGGGGCCATGTTTAGACTTCAAATTTGAACTGGAAAAATTCACTTTTTGAGCAAAAGCGTTTTGGACTGGTCCCTTTTACATACGAGGATGTGAATCTGGAAGAGTTCTTTCTCGTGCTTATTTCTTTGAAATTCAATCTTCGACTGTGGGGATTATGCATAAGTCCATTTTTGAGTGAATGTATTTTTGGTCCATTTTCATTGGAGGTGCCACCGGAAGAGTCCGCTCTTGCACGGGAGTGACTTTTTTTGAAATGCAATTTTGATCTGTCCATTTTTGCATGGGGAGGGACATGGAGTGAAATATGCAGTATTTGTTTGCAAATGTTGCCCTTCTAGTCTTTAAATCTTCTAACATTACATTCGTCACAGAAAAGATGTCAGCCCTGTACAGCGAAAAAGAATTGGTCGAGATCTCATTTTGGGATATAACAGTTATATGTGATTATAGCAATCAATGAGTCAACGGGGAGATGGCGGGAAAGATATTTGAAGGCATAAGTATTACAAATTTCTATAGACAAACTGTAGAACGCAATCAATTAGGCAGACAGGCAAATGCTGGTCAGGGTTCAATGCTGAGATCAATGCAGCTGTTATGAGCAGTTTGGGCCCAGTAATTGGATGAGCTATGGCGTGGATTCAATTCTAAATTGCACACAGTGTAATCAAGGCGGAATTTGAACGTTTCAACTGCCCCAACGTTCCAAGTGACGGTTTTGATTTCCCAGGAAGGTCATGTTCAGCTTTAAATTACGTCTGACCTGGTGAATTAATCTAGAGCATAGTCTGGTAACACGTGACCTTTTATCCTATAGTGCGTTTTTACTCACTGTGATTCTATGTAAATGAAGCAGACAGGTCCTGGGTACAGTAGCTCAAACGTACATGACAAGTTTTGTTTAGTATTGATATAGTATTCTCTTCATTGAGTGCTACAATAAAGCTTGGTCAACGATTCGCGGAAATGCAAACAGCTGCAAATAGCTCCGTGTTGGTGTCTAACGTTACATGTACCTCTATTGCTGTTTGTAGGCAGCCATTTTATTTCGACGAGTACCACCTCCTCGCGAAGCATTTACACTTCAAAACACTTTAGGGATACGGCATAATATCTTGTTTACATGATTTTATGGTAAAATATATCCTTGTGATATAGAATAATTGTCAATCTTGTTTTGCCATACGTTTGTTACATGACCGATTAACAGAGTAAATTGGAATAATCTAATTGATCTTCGTTCGCTCATCAAAGCTTTGACATATTCACGTCTTTTGTTTTTTTTAAACGCATACCTAAAAAAAAAGAATGATTTGTGAAAACGTAGAACGAATGATCTGTTAAGATTTTGCCGTAACGGTAGATATGTGTTTGAAAAGCGCTGAGAAAAAAATGCACTGTACCTAGTTTTGCTGCATTGCCAAACGGTGTCTGTAAGACTAGGGCCCCGCCTACATACATGTACAACCAACAGATAACACCTGTAATGGCCGATGACTGATCTATGTTCAGTCAGGTGGTGCCGTGTTTGAATGCACTCAATGTGATTATTTGCTGTTTAATCACCAATTTGTCATACTACATAATGGAATTGTAAGGTACAACGTAGTAAAATCCATGTACTATATAATACTACACCTTAATATTCGGGACAGGAAATAATGTCAAACAATTTTATAACGTGTTCTTAGGCTAAAACAAGACTTGGTTTCAGCAAATAAAGTCGAAGTTTCGATCATTTATGGAAAAAAGGTATGTATATGGTAAAATGGCTCAAAAAGGATCTAAATACACCTTTTAGCCGAAATAACCGGGGTCCTAACTATGTTTCTAAAGTGATGGGTTTCAACGGGAAATTATGTAAAGCAACTTTATAACGTGTCCTAGTGCTAAAAAAGACACTTAGACCTGGTATAAGCGAAAACGAACGTTTCGATTTTTAAAACCCTTGTCCTGCTGGAGTTCTATACCAAAACACGCCCCACTGCTGGGGTTCCCAGACCCATTTGAAACAAGGGGTACTAGTTTGTTATTGCTTATCTTTTAGTTACTTTGCTTTGAAATAAACCCATAAAGGTATATATCATTGGATAGCTTACAATGTGTACTTTCAAGAAATGGTGCACAATTATGTCGGTCATTTGTATTATACATGTACTTACATATTCTACATTTAAAGTGTTAATTTCTTGACAACAAACTATCTGAATACTTCTGACAAGGGTCAGGAGCTCGGTCAGCTCACCGTCCTTCCCAACATGAGGAAAAATGCACGCAGGTGAGTAAATGACTTGTCATTGTTCGTGGATGTGAATCGACTATTGAGCAAAATTCCTAGTCTTTTACTGTTGCATTAACTTCATTCTGACACTGTGACAGGCTTGCTGTACATAAAATGAAAACTTATAGTCTCTACTTTGCTTGAGGGGTCTATTGGAAGTTTTCTGCGCCTATTTTATTGATTATAAAATCAAGAAAAAAGGCAATATGCTCTCGAGCACCAGTAAAATAACTTACAACAACACTACAAAGTTTCTGAGGAGTCCAAAGAACATGACAACGAACAAATGAGGTAAAAAAACAGGTATTGGTACAGGCGAGTTACTGACTGGACGTGGTCCTTGGTGCTGAACTGACTTTGGTAAAATCCAATAAATTTCATTTGTTTACTGCATGGCAAGTTGAATATAGGCTTGCTGTACATCAAATAAAATCTTACAGTCTCCACTTCCCTTTATAGTCTACTCCAAGTGGTCTTCACCTGATTATAAAGTAATAAAAGGCAATGAAAATAGATTTCCATGATGACTGGTTCATCTGTTCGGCACAGGTCTTGTACACGGAGTCAGGTACCATCAGGCGGAGGAATGTCAGCAGTAATGGGTCATCTGGCAATGTAGTTTAGATAGAAAATGCAGTATCCTGTCAGTTCTAGACATTATGTCTAATGTATCACAACCTACACATTTTCATAGAACAACACAACCTGAAATTCAGTTCAGTAATGTGCAAGACAGTGTTCATACAAAAGAAACCAAAAAACATTATCTAAAAATGAAAAGGTAAAACTAATCTTCTATTTTTCAAAGACAAGCTGTAAAAATTACCAATACCAAATTGATTTGACTATCAACTTACTTGTTCAGTGAATTCCTTTTGTGCGGTGAACGCATGTGGGGTCCGTGGCAAAGTGTCACCATCCGCTGGCTGCCAGTTTTCATCTTCAAGCCTAGGATCTAATCCAGCAGCTTGACTTCGATTTGAGCGGCCCTGAGCAGCATCCCCACTTGTTGAGGGACCGGGGGCATCCCGCCCACGTGTTGAGGGACCCGTGCCATCACGCCCACTGGTTGATGGACACGTCACCGCGTCCGCGTGTTCCCTGTCCTCGGCCACGAACCCACCCCCCTCGGCCGCGCGCCGGACGTCCCCTGCCCTGCACACCTCGGCCTCGTCCACCGTGCCTCTGCACGACCACGGCCGCGATCTGTGACATCTTTATCTCTCCAGCCCATGTACACTTCTCGTTGAGAAGGTCATACTTGCACATGCACCTCTGCGAAGAAGACAACGGAAAAGATATTGGAGAATGGAAAGGCATGGCACTGAACGAAATGCCAAGGAAAACTGAAAATCGAGAAGGGTGAAGAAAACTGGTTGCCAGATTTTGTGTGGTGTACGTGGTATCTAGACTAAGGGATTAAAGACGAATAAGATATATATGTATGCGTTTATACCTTGGCCTTAGTGCCCTGTCACACTTGTGCGTATATTCAAGGGCACATAAGCACCGCAGTAACTTTTTTGGGGGTTCAGTAAATTTTGCGAGGAGGAAGTTGTTTTCTACTTTGACCCACCATTGAGCAGTCTAGTTATGAAACCAAAGAACTTTTCCGTGTTGCTAAGGTGTATGAAATGGGGAAACCTACATTGCATTAGCTTATAAACTCAGCTCTCTCTTCGTTGTATATGCTACTACAAAGTGTTTCTCATCCTCTATCCTATTTAGATTACAATGCCTACATATTCGTTGTTCCAGGGGAGTGCGGTAATGACGTCCGGTTTCAATGTGAAGTTTGTGACAGCTGATCCGGAATTTTCTGATGGCGGTCCAATGCCGTATATTTTCGAGACTTAGATACTTTTATAACAATAGCCAATGGGTTATCCTTGCGTGACGAGGTTTTCTGTCACTAACTAGAAAGAACAACTGTAAAATAGCAACATGTTGTATATGCCAGTGGCCATGCATGATTTGTCACCTCCTGTGTGAACGCATGTTCATGCATGATATACATTTCTCAGACCCGATCTTTTCTGTAGTCCTTTGTAGTTGGAGTCTCTTTGAAGTGAGTAAATGAGACTCTGGTATGAGATTCTGGTATTTTATTCCTCCTCTTGGATATGTTATTTAGGTCAAACGTTAATTAGAGTCTGCAGAATGTTGGTGCAATGTCATACCACTTTGATGCTTTCATTTCTTTCACCGTGTTGTTCAATATATTACTTTACTTCCGAATAGACACGTGCTTTATAAACTTACACTATACAAACTGCGGCAAGAAGTTATGCTTCAGATCTTCCATTTCAGTGATTTCATTCGGCACAGTGTCGGCATAATCAACGATGGACCAACACAATGACGTTTGAAAAGAATTGCTAATTTCTCACTCAAGGTTAGTTAAGTGCATTTCTACATGGAGAGAGAGATCAAAATGATACTTATATGCAGAAGTGCCCCCCCAACCCCCCTCCCAACAAAAAGGTAATACTGTATGTCTTAGAAAATCACCATTGCATTTCATTTCATTTCATTTGGTACAACGTCAGAATAATCAACAATAGAACACAATGACTGTTGAAAAGAAACTGGTGGTAGGCCATGCACTTCTACATTGCCAGACAATATATATATGTATGATAACAATATACATATATATATACATATATACAGGGTAACCCCCAATTGGCTGTTAACTATTCCGATATTGTAACAAATGAAACAGAAGAGTGAATACCTGCAGATTAACCTTTTTCCGCAGAGGGACGCTTCTGTGTCGTGTACCACTTCATACAAAAGGTCCCCCCCCCCCCCATGAAACTATTGTGAATATTTTAAATCTCTTTTTAAGATACCTCTACCCTTTGCTATTTGTCGCCGCAAAATTGAGACCATGACGTGTCCAGGCAGGACAAAATATAACAGTGGTATGATAGAATTTTCGAATTGATTTTGCAGATTTAACTATTAGTATTTTGCAAAATTTACATTCCATTGTATACACCTGATTATCTATATTCAGTTGGATGGTTTAATTGCTAATGTAGATGGTTATACTAACTAACTATTCCCCCTTTTGGGTCATATTTGTACTTCCAAAATAGTAGTGCTAGCAAACAAGGAAATACCCGCTATTCACCGCAGCAAAATCAACGCACATCAGGGCAATGTCTCAGTCCCCTAGGAAGGAGTATTACTGCAACTATTGCATTGCTAGTGACGGCGTTTTTATAAACTATATATAGAGATATGTTTTTTGAATGATATGGGACTATCCGTGTGTAGGTTCCCTTTATAAGCTATTGTATGGGTAAGTTTAATTTGTTTATTTTAACGCTTATGGCCCTGGACCTTGACGAATGCGTATGTTCCCCCAGGCATGTCAAGAGGCAGGTAGGGGCGGGACTAGTGCTTATTTAATGACACAACCAACACAAATGTCTATTGCAGTCATTATACAGTCCTGTTATTTAACCCTTAAACCGAGTGTCTTCGTCAACAAACTACAAGACTCGTATTTAACAAACCGATGTGTGGGTTTTAACGCAAACAAAGTACAATCTACATCCTGTTCAGTTCGGGAAAAGCAAAAACCCTGAGCAGGCCCACACTTGTCTGTGGCATGCACAAGGTAAACCGAACTTTGACCGGCACTGAAGCGAGCACCTGGCTACGCTCTAATGCTGCTCCGCTATCTCAACTTTACGCAGGGTGGAGTAGAGAAGCAGGAAACCATTCTTCAAACGGACTGACTTACTCAAGTCAGTAGGGGTGTTGACTATGAGCGTGGACTAAATCTTACCAAATCTGAATATTACACGGATCACGTACTCAGGTTGTCAGCTTATTGCAATAACAACTGGACTCTAGACCCGCCAATGGGCGGGTTTATCTTTCAACCATTCAGCTATTTCGGACACGACGTCACGGGAAACGTCTGTGTCACCCAGTATACAGTGTAAACTCATGTCATGGCGGCTTGCCGGGCGACGCCCTAAAACTTTTCGTCCGTCTGCCAGTACTGCAATACTTCGCGATGGAAGTCACAGAAACGGCGCAGTCTGCTAACTTCTTAACATCCTTCAAATGGAGTGAGAGGTCCATCGCCCTTGGAGTGCTGTTAGAGAACTACCGGCTGCCGCAGGTGGTGAGGGTACCGCGGGATCACCAGGTACGGGTCGGGGCCGTACACCTGGGCGGGGACCAGCACGTTCTCCTGGGGGAGGCACGGAAGGTTAGGCGGGTGGTGGCACAGGGGGTCGAACTTCGGAGTTTTCTTCCTGTCGGGCCCAAACTCAGTATTCCCTTGGATTTCAGGTACGGTTTGAACGTCCTAGCTAGTATCCTGTACTCTCCATTCAACAGTCATATAACTCAGATATTTATTGTTCGGAAGTAATCATGTAACGTTACTCAGCAGGGCTTGTGATTTTTTATTTGTACACATCACTCACACATCTTGACGCTATTTACCTGTTTGTGCATATACCGATATATACACTCGTCATCTATTTACATATATATGAATATGTATATATATATATATATTGAATATTATGTACATGTTATGAGTGACATGTTAATATGCATCCTTCCATTTTGTATTGTTATGAGTCTGCGGTTTGACGTAAATAGAAAGAAACGTAACTACAATACATCGCTAGAGTATACTTTTCAATGAGCCCATCATATCTGACATTCTTTAAATATTGATTGAAAATCATCAATTGTCATTCAACCTATGACCCATTTAAAGACAACTGCTGGGTGTTGTAAACAACATCCACTGAAAAGTCCCCGGATGCTAACATGTTGTTTTAGTTTGTTCTGTGTCACTAAATTGACGTGTTTTAGTTAGGATTACCCAGTCTAAGAGTTACTGAAAAGAACACAATGGATCGCTTATCTTGGCTATGTTACGTTTGATGTGAAAGAAACATTCCGTCCATGCACATAAGTTGGAACAACCAAAATGACGGGACTCTTGTTGGCATGGGCCCATAGCAAACAACTCAACTGTGTACATCGTTGTTGTTTTATGCTCTGCTTCCACTGTTTGATTTACAATATCAACAAAAGAAGCACTGCTGAAATAGATACGTCCGTGGGAACGTCTGTTTCACCCACATGATGTGCATGCTACCTTTTTTACTTGAGCTTCATACATAACGACGGATAACTATGATATTCAGACGCAATGGGGCTGCAGTTACTGAAACGATGAAGCAATCTGTTGCACTCAGACCAATTTTTAAATTGTAGACTTTGCTGGCTGACGTTCCACTAGCTTTTGACAACTACCTTTGATCATTCTGATGCGTAGTTGCTCATGCGGGCCTATTATGTTCTAGTTCTTGGCTGAGCCTTGCTCCGTCTATACTCTTCCAGAGGGCGATTCCTCTTGCTGCCGCTAGAGGGCTGGCAGGTCGGCGTACGCCACTTTGAGACGGTGTCAGAGCTGACGGCTTCCTTCCCAGACAAAGTCTTCGCAAAGGAAGACATTCATCTGGATGTCTTCGACAGCATAGTGAAGACACCGGAGAAGAAAAAAGTCGCCAAGACGTTCAAACATCCCATTGTTCGCGGCGGTGACGTCCTGACGCTACTCGCTGTGAAGAAAGCCTACCGGGTGTCTAAGACAACTAAGAAACCCAAGAAGGGCAGCTCCAAGGTCAGCGGGACATATTTGTCTGATGAATTTAACTTTCTCTTAACCTTGTCTGGTTCACTTCACTTTCTCCAAACAGTTTGACACACCTACATGTACATTGTTTTTGAAGGTGTGGCAAACCTTCAGTCACTGTTTGGAGAAATGTCAACGGGGTTTATAAATGAAAAAGCCCTAGGAGAATATCAATCAATCAATCAAACTTTATTGCACAACAAATGTAAAAGGTACAATGTATGGTAAGTTCGTAGGTAGTACAAAATATCAAGACATATATGTCTTTGCTTGTTAACAATGCTAATGAATTCTCCAAAACTTAAGACTAGACACTACGGTATCCAATAAGAGTAACACCGTATACGTATATGGAACATGTACAGTATTACATGATACACAGGAAACATCAATTGTGTGCGTTGCGTTAGAGATGATTCGATTCCTTTTTAGAAAATACTCTAGAGGTAGATATGTATTGGCCTATGTACAAGGAAATTGCGTCAGGACATGACATAAGTACCGGTGAATTAAAAGTTTAATATCTATTGTGCTATTGACAGGATGGGCAGGTATCAGAATCAATCATTATCGCTCGTTCTCATTTAAATGTACACATTTTGTAATCTCCGTTACCGATTGAAATAAGACGTTCCTGGCATTAGGATATGCCACATATAAGATGTCAAACTGTAGTTTTTATGACGACTTAAAACTTTTCTAGCTTTTAAAAACGGCAGTTGAGTACCTTATATGTGGCTAATCTTAATGTCAGGAACGTCTTACTTCTAACGGTAACGGAGATTACAAAATGTGTACATTTAAATGAGAACGACTGTATACCCATTGTACGGGAGATCCAGGTACTGACCTCGGTAGGGACATGTCTTTTTTAACATCCATCTATTCGTTAGTTAATTAGTCTTTGCTCAGGTATGTAAATCTTTATGGGCACCATCTAACAAGATCATACTCAGAATAAGGGTTTGGACTGATAGGGTCATGGACATCCTGTCAATAGTGAAAGAAACATTCTTGTTGACAGTAACATCTTCACAGTAGCCATTGCCTTGTCCTATCTGTGGATGCTCGGATAAGTCTGACAAAACATCATCTGCACTTATCCAATTAGAGTTGTTCTAACTTTTTTTGCTGTAGGCAGTGGATTGTTTGATCTGCGCCAATCAGAAGAACGAGCGCGTGGCGCTACCCATCTCGTTCCCTGGCAAGTTCGTGACGGTTCACACCATTGAAGAGATCGTCAAGAACTATCGGCTGCCAGTCATGGTACAACTTGTCCAGGGCCAGTCTCCGTCTGTGGACAACTTCACTGGTATATGAAACCCTTTTTTAAAAATCATACTCTTGTCTAGAGGGGATTGTTGTCAGGCTCTTATCGGCATGGTACTGTAAAAGGGGAAATGTTAGCGATGGTTTTATGTCCATGGTTTTCGAGGGAACCACCGTGAACACTCCATTTTTCCCTATTACGAAATTGTATGGTGAATCCCCGGGAACATTTCTCATTTTTTAATTACAGTATCATAGAGTTTTTTTTCTGTTTGGTTTCTGGTGATTTCATTGTGTTTAAAAGTCGAACTGTATCGTTGTTCCACAGGTGTTCTAACACTGATGGAGACCAGCACAGAACACAGCGTGCAGGCTAGGCTGGTGTCTACGGAGGGAGAAATAGAGAGGGAACAGTTCAAAATCCCGGTCATTGGCAAGAAAGTGCAACTCGTCCCTCCCGAGGCAATGTTGCTGAACACCGCGGAGTACAAGCAGAACTTAGCGGACTGGCTAGAAGGCAACTGGCGCGGGCCGCCGGCCAATGGCCACGTCAGTAACGGCTCTGTGCTGAGAGAAACGCCACGTAATGGAGAGCTCATGACGGTACAAGCTACCCTGCACCAGGAAAAGCCTCCAGAAGAAGTAGGGAGATCACCGGAGGATGACGTTCCTACGGCCGACCGCAGCAGTCGCGTCGTCTCGGTGGACGGCTCTATCTACGAGTATGTCGAAGGGTCAAAACCACCAGGGGAAACGCCAGAGGTTCGCCGACACGTTACTCTTGCTGAAATAGTTCTGGAAGACTCATCTACAGACCCTCCGGAATCGCCGAAGGAAACCATCGAAAGTTCGGTCGACAGAACGGAGGGCGCCCCACCAGCGCCGGACTACCCCGCCCCTCTCCCCCCCACCCTCACCCCTGATGTCGCTCCCCCTGCCCCCGACTACCCAGCTCCTCCACCGCCTCTCCAATCAGAGACAATGGCCCCCCTCGAGGCACCCCCTCCTGTTCCTGATAAACCTATCAACATCCCTGAGCGTGACTATGACCCAAACCCTCCCTCCACCGTCGCACCCCCTCCGGCCCAGTCTGAAGATAAATACGGTTACATGATCCCACTAGACAACGATGGGCTCCCAGTGCGCGACTACCCCCCAGAAGACACTCCCTCGGAACCCACGACCACATCCCCACTCGCTACAGCTGGTGGTGCAGCCCTAACAAGCGAAATCCTTGCCATGCGGCAAAAGATCCTGTCCGGCGAAACCAAAACGGAAGATACCGAGGATGGGCAAGAAGATGAGGATGCAGATGACCCTGACTGGGAGCCACCAAACGACCTGACGATCATGACACCTAGGGAAGTCACCAAGTTTCTCCGCTTGGCAGACATTGACGAGGAGGCTATTCAGCGGTTTAAGGCCGCGGGGGTTGACGGGAAGAGGCTAGTGGGCATGCCCAGGGATGAAATGACAGACGAGTTTGAACTGACGTCACAGCAGAGCAAAGATGTCTTCAGCTTCATACTAGAGTCACAGATTGCTACCAAACTGTAATGAGGTGATTTCTCACCAAGTTAACTTATCAGAGGAACTTCAGACATAACAAGCGTTCATACCTCCATGAAATATTTTGATTATGCAAATGGTTCAACATTTGCATAATATATGTAGTATGACACTTACACATATCAACAGCACCACTTGTTCCTT
>CM068867.1:12380804-12490804 GCA_035149815.1 Branchiostoma lanceolatum | reverse complement strand
CACGGTGAAGATCACATTTTGCTCGCAAAAAAACGGAGCCGGCGAATGAAACCCTGGCAAATATTCTCCCTATAGCCGGCGTAGTTAGCCTGGTAGAGATTAGATAAATCCTTCGTTTTCCCAACCATAAAGCCCCCCTCTCACTGGACCCGCAGCACGCTGGCGGCGTTGCTGCGTCCTAAACTGGATGTGTGTTACCCTTGACTTGATAATGGGAATATCATTCAAAACGTACAAGTATGACCAAAAAGACAACAAAACACACAAAGCTTGAAAAAATCCGTTTTTTGTCTATAAAATGCGTTGAGTGCTTTGTCAATTCGATCGGCCGCAGCGAGCCGCCAGCGTGCCGCGGGTACAGTGAAAGAGGGGCTTAAAGTTAGCAAACATATCACGACTACACGTTCACTGGCAGTGCACAGCAACTACCAAGGCACTCTAGTCTGCACACAAAGAAGGCCTTGAACCCATTAGTCTTGTAAAGTTTTACTCAGTAGTCACAGTTTTCGGACACCCTGGAAAAGTTGTTTGAACTTCACGGTGAAAATATGTCACTCCCACGGAATGTACAAGTTTCTTCGGACATTTCTGTTGAGTTCCAATCGGTGCTAGAGATTGTGATGCCACACTAGCATGTAAACCATTGCCGAAGAATACAACAATTCTGCGAACATGATGGTGTGCCACCTTTTACTGCAATAGCTGCTTTTTCTGTGCCAATTTGTTTTTAGCGCAGCCTCAGTGAAGACAATGGTCAGCCTTGCCTTAGAGTTAGACAAACGCACGATGCATAAGGTCACGTGACGCTGCTGACAGGGACGTACGTGTGGTTCGACAAGGTTATCCGGTCGCGAGAAGGGAGTTTCCACTTTTGTCAACGAAGGGGTCTGCATCTGACGCAAGGCACTATTGGAGGCGACCTCTTATGCTTTCTATGACCCTGTGTTAGTTAACGTTTTATATCAGTGGCTTTATGGTATTGATGACAATGGTTTAACCGTTCATAGAAATATCACTCCCGTGGCCCCCCCTAAGAAACCGAGTGGACTCTTCCTGTTAGGGTATCAATATACGATTTGTTTACCTGGCTGGTGCAACAGCTCACCTTTTGTCAGCCATCTTGGCTAACTGTGGGTTAATCAAATATTTGGTACAAGATGGCGGTCTCCACGGGGCAGCAACAGTTTATAGTGGATTACATTAAGTGGAGTGACGTGGTCCTTCCATTGGATGTCCTGGTCGAACAGTATCCTTTGCCACAGATAGTGAAGCTGGCCGATCAGAGTTTGAGCGAGGTGGCAGACAGCACGATTCTACTGGTGAGCGTGACCAAGTCGAGCTATGTAGTTGGGCGTAGTCTGGCAGGGAACAACAGAACTCTTGTCGGCCCGTGGCTATCCCTGCCGCTGTCGTACCAGGGCAAATTCACGTACGTACACGACACGCCCTTAAAGGACCCGCGTTTCGACGGCGTGCCAGGGTTAGCGAAAAGTCTTCCGGACAGAGTCGTAGCGAAGCAAGCCGTGTCCGTGCCCATGTCTCTAGTCAGCTCAAACGTCACAGGTGACTCGGACTATAATGTCATAGCTGTGACTGCTGGGGACGAACTGGCGTGCCTTGGGGTCGAAGATGCAGGCGCAAGGACACTAACAAGCGATATATCAGAAGATGACACTCCAGGGCGCCTTCTAGCATGTTTGAATCAAGGGAACGAATACGTGACCCTCCCGTTTGACTGTAAGTCGCAGTTCGTGGCCATAGCAGGCGGGGCGTCAGGTAAAGGGGACGAGGAAGAAAACATCGCAAAAATCGTCACCGAAAATCGGCTGCCCTTGACGGTGTTACAAACGGACGGGGACATTCCAAAGTTTTGCGGTGACACCTTCACCGGGGTTGTCAGACTCGCTCATCTTGCAGACAAGCAGGACACTATTCTCTCGTGCTTGCTGCGAAAAGAAAACGGGAAGCTCAAATACGAGTTTCTTGAGCTCCCCTTGCGAAGTAAAGTGGGCGTGTTGGCGGCACATGGCATGTTGGGAGATCAGACGGACTACAACATAGCCGTGACGGAATGCTGCGACAAACTGAGGGTGAACTTACTGGAGAATACCGGGCTGAGGGGGATCACCCGTGTGCTAAGCCGGGACCTTGTATTCATGGACAAATTCAAGCAAATTGAGGAAGAGACGCAGTATTCATCTTTCCACGTAGTCGACGAAGACAGGTTGTACGAGACACTGAATCCCAGAAAACAACAGTGGAACAGTACTCTCCCACAGAGACCGCCGCCCCCACCGCCCAAAGATTCAGGTTCACAAGATATAGACGACACGTTTGACGACGAGGGCTACCTGTCACCCATCGACCTCCGGCCGCCCCCACTACCGCCGCGCCAGGCAAGTCTGACATCAACTTCACCGACCGCTCCTCGCAGAATCACTGTCAAGGACCATGTGCACGAATCAGAGTGTTAGGAAATAACTGCTGTTCCATAGTTTGTCTACTGCTCAGGATACTATTTCTGATGTATGATAGGATAACGAAATAGTTTTGTCATAGCCATTTATCAATATAACGTTATCAAACTTCCGAGACTATACTATGATAGGCTTTATCATCTAATCAAGGAAAACGCATATAGATATATATAATTGCTCACATGATACATAGCTATTTGTGTGCTCATTCCAGTTAACAACAACAAACTTAGCCCTCTACATGTATCTTTGCTTCATTGTGAAAAAAACAATTAGTGCTCTCAAACATTCAAACTTGAAACTGACATGTTTGGAAATCATATTGCAAATTCTATCCTTATCATAACATTTTCTCTAGATTAGATTGAATTTTTATCATCTTTGGTGTTTAGGATGGGACATAAGATGTTTTTTAATTTCATGAATATGAATGTGTACTTAATGTAATATATCAGTTTCTGCTGTGCTAAACGATATACGTTGATGTCTGTATAACTAATGGAGGATGTACCTGTAACGTCATTAATTAACCGTTTACAATTGCAAATATGATATGCATATCTTAACTGTATATTGTCAAATGGGTGCAGCTTGTGTGATTATTTTACGTGCAGATTTAGCTGCTTTTATTCGTGCCATATTATTCGATGGATCATCCAGTAAGTGTTCGCATTCCTCCCTGACAAGGTGGCCATACACGTATGTGCATACGGCTATATGTTCATTGTCATTGATACTAGTAGATACAGTGAATTGTACACAAAGTTTGAAACATCATGTTCAAGAATTGTATTTTGCTTTTCTACATTTTCTGGGCAATTGAGTATAAATGCTCCACATATAACATTATATGTTATATTAGATCTATTACCCTTTGTAAAGGACAATTTTCATTAGTTAACATGCGGAGTTTTTTAGTTGCTGTCAGATATTATCTCACTCAAAGGGCTTTCATTTATAGTTCCCACACGTTCTTTACGGTGCAATGTGGGCTTGTGTATGTAGATTTATGTTACTGTAAGAATAATGGACAAAGCTAGACGAATAAATCTATCATTCCTTTTCAATCCTGTAATGTGTGTTGTTGTGTCTGAAATAGCAACAATAATGCAAGCAGACTTATTTTGTACTGATGCTATGCTGCCTTTTCCATGGAAGTATTTTTGGGGCATTTAGCCTTCAAAATAGAACATATTTGGTACTTGATGAGTTTGAATTATCATTTCTAAGGGTTGCATGCAATTGTCAGCTGAAACGCATTGGGGCACTTTACACGCTAGGCCACGCTGGGTCACGTTGATTGTCATGAGTAAAATTGGTTAGGATTTATTCGTATATTACGGTTTGCAGGGTACCTCAAGCGTTGGGTTAAATCATTGCGGCTGTATATTCCACATGTATTAATATATAACTTAACCACTTTAGAACATATTGTGTGCAATATCAGTAATACTTCGACGCGAAATTGATTGACAATACAATACAACGCCCTAGTTCTAAGGTGTCGAAAAGTACTTAAAAGGGTCTTTATGATAGGGTTACTCCGAGTTCTTTCTTTCTTTCTTTCTTTATTTCTAATGCCAGTATCGAATGTTCGGATTATGTAATACTGCACCAGAGATCCTCACGACCCAAGCTCACTACCATGAGTGTACCTGAAACTAGCTAGTAGTAACGTTACTGGCCCCCGGGATTCGAAACCGGGCAGCCAGATCACAGGCCGCACGTCTTATCCGCCCAGTAAAAGGTCAAGACCACTAGACCAGTTGGAGGCGCTGGCCTTATTCCGCCCACGGTTGCGGGGTCTTCTGCTTCCTCCGTACTAGTTACAGCCTCATTGTGATAAAGATATATGCTAGATCTAAAAGGCTGCCCACATTGCTCATTCACAACTCATTCGAACCATGAAGTATCATTAGTACGATGGACGTCATCACTATATCGTCTGATGCCATCTGTATTTCATTTTCTCATCTGACAAACCATCACGCTAGCACCTTGATCTCATCTTTAAGATCCTTTAAAGGCACCCAGAGCACTTTATGTGGCTTCAAACTCAAATTAAAAAACTCCAGTTTTTAGCCATTTCTACACATAGTAAGTTTCAATAACACTATACCATTACATATCGATATTCAAGGAGCAAAGATGCGATGTCGCTGTGTGTTGAGCACTCAAAAAAAATCCAAGCGCTGTCAGCGCCGCCGTTTTTGTTCTCAAATTTTCCGACTTCTTGGAACGTGACGTCCCGTCGCCGGAACTTGCAGAGAACTGACCGTTCCAGTCGAACACAGGAATAACGCACAAGTACATGAGAGACGGACTTGGTAGTAGTTGGCAATGTGTTACGTAAGCTCCGTCCCCTTGAGTGCCCGAGATATTTTCTTTTTCATTTCGTTTTTTTCTTGGGTATTCATGTAGCCAATGCAGTGAGATATCTGTCCCAGATATGCATTGTCATTTCTGCTTGTCATTTCTGTCCCACTAGCGCTGTTTTTGACGGAGGTGTTCCAAATAGAACAGGGGGTTCTATATGGTGTTCGACGGGAACGGTCCATTACCGACGAAAAAACCGTTTTGAGTTCTGTTTCAATCTAATTACACTAGGCGCGTGAAACTAAAGGGGTCATTGTGTAGCTTATTTTCGCGTGGCTTTTGAGCGCTTGTGACATGTAATCATCACGCAAATGTGGTAAACAGTGGCATTAAATGACAATTTCATAAAGATTACAGCAACTAGAATATTTCCAATTTTCAAGCCACATAAAATGCTCTGGATGCCTTTATAATAATAGTAGCATAGTACAATGTACGACGAAAATGTTTATCAATTCGGAACGTTGACACAATGAAAGTGTCTGCGACTTCTAGTGCGCGGGAGTCTCTTGTTGTTAGATGAGAAATGTGAAATATGTTATTACTCAGACCAGTCATGCAGGCAATTTACCATTTCCTGTCGTCTTTCATCCCGGAAATGAAATTCGCAGGCTCACTTTCCAATCGCCGGGTGCCTTTTACATTGCGTTTTAATGCCTAAAATGTTGAACGAAAGAGAGAAAGAAATTTAAGTATAACAATTTTGCATACTATGGAAATATCCGCCTGTTTATATTCATGTATAAGATTTAACATTTGCTTCATTATTTTATTTCTGATCCGATAGTTCAGGGAGTCATTCCAGTAAACAGGCAATCTTTCGGTTTAGGTTGGACACCATATCGATGACTGACCCAAAGTTTGCAAGATGGCTGCCTCAGCGAACGGATTTACTTCCTTATGTGAAGAACTGAAGAGTTTAACTTGGAAAGAGGTGGTGAACCTGGACTGTGTTGTGCAGCAGTACAAACTACCACAAATTCTGCAAGTCTTGGACGAAAATAGCATTCCTCAAAGCGTGGACAAGATCACAAGAGGCGACTTTCTTCTGCTGCATTCGCCCTGGAATGTTCAAAAAGTTGTGTGTCAATCTGTGGAAGGGGAGGGACACTACGTCGTTGGGAATCGCCTGGAAATTCCGTACGGATACGAAGGAAAATTTGAGATTTTCAACCTTTGGGAACAGGACTATAAGGTTTTCAACTCTGTGGAGGAAGTGGCCCGTGTCTTTCCGACCAGGGTGTTCGCCTTGGAAGATATCAACATCACGATGGTTGCGGTGGTGAGTGAGAACTCGGACGATCGTGAGTGTTTCAAGATTGTCATCAAGGCCGGACAGGAGCTGACGCTCATGGGACAGACTGATCTGTACCTTGAGGAGTGGCCAGATAGATCCAAGATGGGGATATTTGGGAAGGGAAAATCCCTGGTGTCCAAGATCAGGCCCAAGATCAAGAAGACGCCATGCCTGATCTGCATGCACCACACGCAAGCCGAGAGCGTCAAGCTTCCGTACCCGTGTAAGGGGCGCTTTTCCACATCCAGCCCGGCGGAAATTCGCCAGTACGAGGGCGCCCATACGGTCCAAGAGATAGCCGACAACGTCCGCTTGCCGGTCAGTGTGAAGCTAGTTCAGCCCCCAGCACATAATGCTCATGACGAATACAGGATTCAGAAGAAAGCCTCTCTGAAGTTCTTACAGAAGGAGGAAGGCCAAGATGTCATAGCAGCGTGTGGACTGAAGGAGGGAGCAAGGAAGCTGTTCCAGGTAGATGCGAGACTGAAACCTGTGTTCAGGATAGCTGATCAGGCCAAACAAAAGACAGAGCAGTACCAGACTTTGTTGCGGGAGTGCATGCAGCTGTGGACAGATCACGATGTCGACGCATATTTCAGAGCAGTCAGAATCCACCGATCCAGAAAGCAAAGGAACTCAAGAGACTTGAGCAACCAGAGTAGCGTAGATCGTGAGGAATGCCCCGTACCACCTCCGCGTCGCACGAGTAGGCACATAGGAAGACCCCAGGTTGAAGACTCACCCAGATCCAAAGTTCTTAGCAAAGCCCTGCCTCCCACTCCGAGAGAGGAGGGACAAGATCACCCTGATGGACATGAGATCCCTTATGACTTCCTGTGGCCGGGGACGGGAAGGATAGACACTTCAAACAGGGACAGTAGTGGGAGCACAGAGGAACAACCACAGTTCGTGGACCGTAAGGAGTTGGACAACGCTTTGCACGTGACGGCAGATGAAGAACCATCGGACTTTGAATATCTCGAGGATTGGGAAGACTGGTCAGAGATGGATAACAGGCATCGCAATGGTGAAGGGAACAACAACAAGGCTATGGCCAACTCACGGTTCTCCCAAGCATCTAACAGAGAAAGAAATCGCAATGACAAAGGTGTGACAGAAAGTAACACACTTAATTCACTTGTCAGCAATGACGAGAGTCAGGCGTATGAACTCCTTGTAGATATTGGAAAGAGCAAGTCCCTTCCTTGGGACACTAGGACACCTTTATCTCCAACTAATGCTGACTTGGGTGACATTCCACCTCGACCACCGAGGAACCCCACAGCAACCCCACCACCCCTCCCACTGAGTCCCCGCCCTTCCATGACTAGTCTGAGTGACAGCCAAAAATCAGGCCAAACTTCACCTCAGCAGGTCAGGTCAGGTCAGAGGTCGCCTGTTGAAGGACCACCGATCCTCCCGCGTGGAATGCCACCTACCCACAGTTCTGTTTCCAGCTTGAGTGACAGCGACCCCCCTCCTCTCCCCCCACCACGGCTTCCTCCTCGTCCCATGACAAGCCGGGCAAAGTCCGAGAACAGGTCGGAGAGTCCATCTGACTTTGAGGACATGGACAGTCTGAGCATAGATGGATCTCAAGAGAGTGACAGCGACAAAAGGTCGCCGAGGGTGAACAGCAGCCCCTTCGTGACGGATCCTGACTGGATCCCGCCGGATAACTTGTCCAACCTGACAGTCCAGGAGGTGTCGCAGTGCCTTCGCTACATCGGGACGCCGGACAATGTAGTGCAGCAGTTCTTTCGGGAAAGGATAGATGGACAGATGCTAATACAGTTAGACAAAGACATTCTCAGCCAAGAATTCAGGCTCAGTGGCCTGCAGACTAAGAAAATCTCTGAGTTCATCAATGGCTGGAGACCCAGACTATAGGTAGGACAATTGTAGATGGGAGGAGCTTAGTCTAGGTGAGTGACAGGCACATTGCACAGCATTTCCACACAAACCTTTGACCCAGGTGTATTTGAATTCCACCACACAGAAATATGGCAAAGTTTAGTCCATCAATTGTTTGGTCAGTTTTGCCATATTTCCAAGAAACGGGCAAATTTTAGGAATAAATCTTCAGTAAGGCCAAACAAATTTAACCTCTCAGTTTTAACAAATTGAAGACCCCACCAATTGTAATTTCAAACGTTGAGGTTGAACCGTTGCATTTTTTATCATCCCTTGTTGAACTAAAGTTAAAAGATATCAAAAGCCCTACATCACCCTCAGGGTGCATATGTGCCAAAGACACATGTCTGATCAGGGCTCGAAATTCATTTTTGGAAATAAGTGCACTGGTGCACCCAAGCAAAAAAATTGTTTCTGTGCACCACATAGAATAAAGCTGAAAGTCAGCAAAACATATTCAAGTCTAGAACTTCAATCTGTAATTTTATGCCTAACTTCAAAATTTCAAAGAAGTAATGCATCAAACAAAGTTATATTACTTTTTGAGATACTGTACTCGAATTTCAAGAATGTTTTCTATACCAGTGTACAATAGTACCTCTACCCTATAGTCTACCAAAATATCTACTTAGTATAATATGTAGGTGCACTGGTGCACCCACAGTCAAAAATTAGGTGTACGGCTTCAATTTTGGGTGCACACACCTGTACAGGTGCACATGCACCCACTATTTCGAGCCCTGCTGGTGATGCAGGGCTATCTCCAGGACCTGTCCCTCCGTCCCGGGACGGAAATTTGCATGTTAGGATAGAGAAAAATTTCACCCCAATCTGCTCCAAAGATCTGAACTTCATCACATGAAATTAATGAAAATGTATTTTTGTAAGTTTGAAATGACAGATTTAGATTTAACAATGAAAATTAACAAAATGGGCTTCCAAACAATGAATAGGGGACAGGAGAAAATTAAAGCTGGAGACAGCCCTGGTATGATCATCATGTGTCTACTACACCTTTACTAGGCTTTAGTACATAGACCAATCCTAACTGTCCATCACAATTAAAAGCTAGCCTAACCAATGGCAGCATAGCAGTTATCAATTTGATCAATGAGAGAGTGGCTGCAGTTCTTGTGATTATTTGCATTTTTGTGTTTTTATTTTCCTTTTTTACATTTTGCCTGAAGTGGATGGGCTACGGGATTGGTCTACCATAATGTCTCTTGCCAACCTGTCCATTCAAATTTGTCTGGCCTCTGAGTTTGACAGGGTACAGCTGCATGTAGTGGTAAAAGTTGTAACAAACCTGGCCTTGGAAGGGTACTAGAAAAGTGGAAAAGCATGCAAGCCTAGAGGGTAGAGGAAGTGCTTGTTTTTCTGGACCCTCTGAACTTCTTTAGTTTCCCACTCTCCTGCCCTTCCCACCGGCCATGTCTGTGTGACAACTACAGCTGCAGCGCATGGTTTGATCACCAGGCTGTCTACATCCCACATACATGTAGGCTAGACCAATACAACTCCCTGTTCTCAATCATTTTGTGTGACAGAAGAGCCAAGTATACCACATTATCATACTGACTTGATACGTTTGTGAAGGTTAGACATCCAGGTAAACAATATATAAAAAGGAGAAATTCAAACTCTACAACTGGATAAAAATTCAGAGATTTATTTCCGTTCGGAAATAAATCTCCGAATTTTTATCCAGCAATTTTTATCTAAGTAAAGCAATTCCAGTACTTTTTGTCTTTCGTGGCAGACACCAATGAAAACTCATACAAATAAGCTTTACAAAATGAGCAAAAATATTGGAAAATGGATACTAATGAGCAAAGTCAAAGAAGACGATGTGAAAATGTAGCATAGTAGTTTCATGATAAATGCAACTTTTTTTTTGCAAACATCAGTTTTGGGATGCCCAGAGAATATCATCCATGTAGTCAAATCAGTATGGCCTTATGAAAAAAAAGAATTTTACTCAAAATTTGGGTGAAGGTACCTTGATTTGAAAAAGACCCAGAGACAATCATAAATGCTATATAAGTAACAGTTAAATGGAAGCAATGACACAATGACTCTCAGGTCAACTTGGCAATCCAAGCACCAGTGAATATTCACATTCTCCTCTAAAAACCGGAAAGGGGCAAATCCAACCAGAACTTCGAATTGGTGTAGCCTTCCTTGCATTTGTTACCAAAGTACCAAAATAACATATCTTGACTTAGACTAAAGGAACCACTGTATAAGCAATGTTAACTTGAATCAAACTAGAAGTCATAATGAATACAGGTTACAAAGTATTCATCATTTGCTGTGACATGTCTCACAAATATTACAATGTGTAGATAAATATCACTGTTTGTGAAAAAAACATTTAACACTTTATGAAATGCTTTCTATATTTCATAGTTTTGCAAGCTCTAACAAAAAGTCATGAGCAATTTGGCCTGCACGAATTCAGTAGTGCACTTGTTTGAAATGTAAAGCAAATATGAATATGCAATTCTATTTGCACAGACAGATCAATATTTAAACTTAAAGCAGAAGTGTTCATGCCAAGTGAATTATGGTGGGACAGTTGTATTTTGTACATTCACACCAGATCATGGCTGACATGATTGCCTAGATACTGAAATGTTCTTCAATTTATTAAAAGATAAAAAGAACTTTGCTAGCTATTAAACTAGATAGATTGTCACTAAGAGTTATCATGCGATGTTGTCTCTTTTGTGCAGAAATCCTATATATGGTATGTTGATTAACATTATTTTGCTTCTATTTCAATAGGGCACAATGAATGTAAATACTGCAATGTTGTTATTATTACCATCTCTTGTAGTTATGTCAGGTCACTCTCACACCACTGTAAAATACTAATAAAAGCAAAGCTATGCTAAGAAATACTAGATATGTTTCTATACAGTAAACAGAATTAAGCAATAGGATCTACTGAGGGGCCATGATCATGAGTTAATGTCATAGGGGATAGTACGTACAGTAGCAAACTGGTCTAATTTTGCAGCAGTTTTTCTTCGAGGAACCGCAATTGAAAGGACTATTATAAACTAGTAAGTAAGATTTCAGAACAGAAAAAAAATCACTGTTTCCCAGGTAACAATACCTTCATTCGTACAGGATGTTTTGAAATGGTCAAAGACTAACAAACCTTAGTCAGTGTTGATGCAAGTGATTGGAAACATGGTTAAGATGATAAAGGTGTGACTATGATTGTCCCAAACCCCAAAGAAGATGGATGAATTCAACACAGATATTGGTTCTCTGCTGGACAAATTCTAGCTGACTTTTCGTACACTTCAAGTTCCTATCAAAAAGCAAAGGCTGTTTTAAGTTGGTTTCTGTTTTGTGTACTCTGATGAGATCATGGTCTGTTACATTCTTTTAAAGCCACAGAAATGTACATGAGTTACCAATATGTAAACGAACTCAGACTAACCAGATTAGTGTATGGAACGGCAGACCTTTGAATGTAAACGTACGCCTACGAGTTGACATGTGAACTTGATAGTTTTGCCATTGCTGCTGGGAAACCTCTATGCTTGGGTAAGGGTTTTTAAAATTCCTGTCATGTCAACTTCAAACGTTCAGTGTGTAAGGAATAACCTTACATGTATCCTTCAAGTCAGACAGAACTACAAATGATTTCTGACAACAGGTTGGTAACAATTTAATGTGGCAAATTTCGCACACTGTAACTGATAGATTCAAACCTGTCCAAGAAGACCACTCAGGGGTCTTGATAAGAAGTGCCCAAGAAGACATAGAAAATCTGGTCTATGTGGACAAGTGGTCACAATGATTGGGATTCTTAATAATCAAGTCAATGAGGAAAATTGGGGCCACTAGCCTGGTATCCAAATCTATTATACATATTATAGCTTCCGAGTCTCTTTGATTCTTTTTTGCCTACCAGTACTTGTGAAAGAGATGAAAGAGACTCGGCAGCTACAATAGGTTTCGATACCAGGCTAATTAAGGGACTGCCAAAAGTGGTCAATTAGGCAATGATGAAACAGGCAATGATGTAAACAAAAAATTTTGACCTCAACACAGTTTCAGTTCAGTTAAGCGATTCATGTGACAATGATATAGTTATATGTATCGTACCTGTAGGCCAATGGAACAAAATTGTATTAATGGAAAAAATTGTTCACATTGTATTTATATATTAATAGTACACAGCCTCAGTGAGCTAAGGCTATTTCAATAGTATCAATATAGGCATACTGGTGGTAAGCAGACTTATGTGTGGGTCAAATGGTTTGAAAATAGAACTGTTTTCTGTAAACATTGTAATGTTAATTTTGCACAGTTCAGATGTTGATTCATCATGTTGCCATTGAGAGGTCTGCCATTGCAAACACACCAGTAGACATGATTTTATCAGACAATTGTCTGGTATGTATACATAGCAGAGTGTAATTTGTACTAGAACTGATATATGGATTTTTTAAATAAGAAGTACATGTATATCACCAGATATCTGTATCATTTCATTACATTACAAGATGCAATACATATTATGTACATCCTTCAGTGAGAGCCTGTGGTCACTTATTATTATATTTCCCTCCCTATACCCTGTTTTTGCTAGCCTCCTTCGCAGACTTCCTGGAACGGCCGCGTAAATATTTGGCGAAGGGGGGGTGATGCGATTTCTTACACGGGCCAAGGTTAAATGCCGGCAAGGAACTTTCGCCACCGAGGGAGTTATGTCGCAGAGGGACGACTGCCTTACCCCTCCCCCAAATATATACGCCGCTGTTCCAGGAAGTCTGCAAAGGAGGCTAGTTTTTGCTAGCTTGTTCTTTCTTCTTCTTTCTTCTGTCAAAAACCAAGTAGATTTAGGGTGCATGGCAGCTATATTAATGCAGAAACTTATATTTCCCTCAGGGTGGATGGTATGGATGTCATAATGGAGGTATAGGTAGCTTTAGGAAATACAATGGAATATGCATTGTGCGTATGAAAACCTCATTTGCATAATATATGCAAAAATTATATTTCCCTTACCATAAATGTTATGGACGTCATTGGAGGTGTAGGTAGCTTTAGGAAAGGTTGATAAGATGGAATGTGTGCTATGCTAATGAGGACCTCATTTGCATCATTTATGCAGAAACTTCATATTTCCCTAACAGTAAAAGCTATGGATGCCACATTGGAGGTATAGGTAGCTTTAAGAAAGGTGAATACAACGGAGTGTGGCTTATGCTAATAAGGACCCAATTTGTATAATTTATGCAGAAACTTCATATTTCTTTTGTGGTCAATGGTAGGGATGTCCTATTGGAGATAAAGGTAGCTCAAGAAAAGATGAATACCTCAGAATATATGTTATGCTAATGTGGAGCTAATTTGCAGAATTAGTGCAGAAACTTGTTATTTCTTTTGTGGTAATGGTAGGGACTGCATATTGGACATAAAACTAGGTTGAATAAACCGTTTCACACTTGTTTTATCAATGGGAGGGAAATATCCTGCATTTTCCTGAAAATGTTGCCTTTCTAGTTATTTTCTTTTTCTATCGAATTAGATTGCTGCACAATGGCCACTTAGTAGAAATTATGCCTTCAGCCCACACCTTAACATGCCTTTGGCCAAGGTTTATTATACTGCAGTAAAGGTGCATGCTCATTTTCACCCCAGATCAGTCAAGTGAGGACATTTCATAGGTGTAAACTGCCTTACCCAAGGGCACAAGACGGGGGCCTGCTAGGGATTCGAGCCCAGAACCTTTAGATTCCAAGTCCACAACTCTAACGACAAGACCACATTTCTAAAAACATATGATAGGGTGAATGATTTGCTAAAGGAGCAAGCCAGCCATTAAAAACATATCAGATACGGTTTTGCAGCCCAAGGAGTCTGGTTGATGCTATGAAAAGCTAACATTACAAGTCAGTGGTGCTGCTAGATGTCACAGGGAAAGTCTGAACTCTGATAATCCACTTTTCAACATAACCTCAATTGAGACAAAGTAAAATACATGTATGGGATCTTTGCCCTTTAAGATATAGAAACAAAGATGTTGTTTACACTAACTGGCCATGTTACCCCGACGATGCGTAAACGTGTTGACTGATGATGATGATGGCCATACACTAGACACACTTGACTCTTTTTTATGATCAGATGTTACAATCTGCTCAAAACTTAAAAACTTCCATATATTTGGAGAGTTCAAAGTCACAAATCTTATGTAACCTGTCTGTAGTATATTGTGCTTGCATTTAACTTCTTTGCATTTGAATATTTTGGCAACGCTTAATCAAACAAGAAATTGAAGATCTCATACCTCAGTGAAAGTTTTTGTGAATTTCTTGGTTTATTCATTAGACGATGTTGATTCGATTAACTTTATATATAGATGACATCCTCTGAAAACCTCAAAGCTGATTCGGGCATGCGAAAAATTGAAAGTTTGGCAACAACAAAAAATGCCTTTATTATGAAATCTAAATGGTCAGGAAGGTTGAACAAATGACTTAACACAGAGTATGGTTTACCAAAGAATAGATTCATCATTTTTGCTATTTCACATTTCTCCCTTTGCTTTGGAACTGACTTTGGCATTCTATGACATTCATTAGTAACCGTTTTCTGATATTTTGTCTGTGATTTAAGGCATATAGTCGTTCATTTTGAGGCTGCTTTGTACGATTTACAATATGGTCAAAAAGCTTTTTTCTGGAAATGGCCAAAAAGTTATGTGTGCGCAGATGTCATCCATATAACTAAATCAACATTGCCTTATTATCATTTTCCTGCCACCTTGAACCTGGGCCAGCAGGAACAAACTTGCACATGCGCACACCAAGACACACAAACAAACCGAAAAAAGTTTTTGTGAGCTTAAGTTTTCGTAAATTGCACTGTCTTACTTGTACATGTAACTGTTTGAATCTTTCAGATCACTATTCAAAAGTAGCCAGTTTTTATTCAAGGTGTTAACAATTGCAAACATCATTCTTCCTCAATTATTCTTCCTCATATTATTTCATATTTCACAAGCTTTAAGTCTGTTTTTATTCGTAGTGTTTATATCTACAAGCATTCTTCTTCCTCAGTTTGTCTTAAATTTCTCAAGTTTACAATGTAAGTTTCATGTCTCTGTCTTCCTGTTTATCTGATTTTAAGAACTTGTGCCTAGACGCCAACACAGGATATTGTGTGGAACAGGATATTAACTGCCTAAAGGGGAAATTGCATCAAGGACTATTTTAAGAACTGAGTTGTCTATATTATGGTTTATTTGTATACAAAGACATGCGAGTGACATGTATTCACTTTTCTGAGGAGACAATGTGTTCATCCAACAAACATAAATTACACAGGTCCAGATATTCACCAGTACAATGTATGGAAGTGTGGATGCCATTATATTGGGTTTATTATATAGATTTTTACTGTAAAGTTGCTGAGTCAGTATCAAACATAGTAATCATATGTAAGCTCCAAGCAGATCTATCGGTGGCAAGGCAGTATTTTAAAAAGGGCCAACCTGTACGAAAGGTCTCCGGTGGCTTTTGGAACAGGTTGGCACTATTGATACCGATAGATCTGCTTGGAGACAAGTTCTCACTAAGGTTCTTAAACTTCGTTCTGTAAATTCATTATCTCCATGAAAATGGAGATATAGTTTTGGGGGTGTCTGTCTGTCTGTTTGTTTGTGTTTCCGCACCATTCCAGTCAGCCTCTTGATGGATTACAATGATATTTGGTATGTGGGCAGGTGTTGTGAAGCCGAAATTCTAGGTCGATTTTGGGCCCCCTGGTATGTGACCTTGGTACTGCAGCAGAACTTCAATTTTTGTATCTTTTGACCTGGACGTGCTGTGGTCTTGATTTTGGGTGGCAGATAGCTTGTGATGTAATAAAGAAGTGGTGTAGGTTTGGGCCCCCTAGCAGCTTCCTCTGGAACTGCAGGGGCGTTTTTGTGAAAATCTTCTTAGGAGAATAACTGAACAAAGGAACAACGGATTTCCATGATATTTAGTATGCAGGTAGCTTAGATAGAGATATACACAATGAAGTGCAAATTATGCTAATTGGGACTTAATTTGCATAGCTAATGAGGAAAATCTATATTTGCAGTGTTTTCCATTCTAAGACTCAAATACATGTAACGTATGTAGTTTATGGAAAGTGGATCATCAACAGATATCAATTATGCAAATAAATTCCTAATTTGCATAATGAATGCAAAGACACCCAAATTCATCTAATTGGAAAATTATAGGACTGTCAATATTGCAACATGTGTAAGTTAGATAAAGGTGTTTATGGCCAAGCATATATTATGAAAATGTGTAAATCATTTGCATGAATAGAATTGTTCATGGAGATATGAGGTCGTGGAACTCTTGTTAACTTTTGCAGTGGTTTTGTTTTGCAGTAGGAGATTTTCATGGTGCTTTATATGTTTGGGTGAAACAATTCTGTAATACAATGATCAGTCTTTATTGTCCCGTTATGTCAATAGCATATAGCTGGGAAGACAATATGATCGGTCAGTTATTAATGACATTTCTTTGTCAGCAGTCCAAAGTTTGTGTTCAAAGTGCAATGTCACATGTCTCCACATATAGTTTTCACCAGTCAACACCAGGGACCTGTAAATTATTACTAGTGCAGGAGACTGATCAGAGTACTTATCAGTTCTGTAGTCTAGTTCAGCCCACTGAAGCAACATCCTGCAACCCCACAGGGTAGAAAACTCAGGCTAGGGTGCCAACTCTAGCGGGACATACGGTATACATTGTCTGGGGATTTGAATGACTGTAAATTCCTTACATATACAGTCAAAAATGCCACTTGTCACAGTACATCCACATATTTTGTCACTTAATATGTGAATCACAAATCAGAAGAATTAATTTTCTCTTACTCTTGTATTGTCAGGTTATAAGGAAACTATACATGTCAAACATGTCGTTTGGTTAGATATACCAGTAAAACATATTTTGAAGAGTTCTTCACATGCACACTATATTATCACTGTGACAATCAGAAACACGTAGATATTACAGTTTCATATCATTTGGTTTATTCTTTAACATGGGAAATTAAAGAAAAAAAGGAGCTTTTAGGAATAGGGATAAAATGATAGACATTTACCAAGTAACATTGATAGCTCACAGTGCATGACTGTGTGTCTGTCTTACTGTGTACACTGTAAGTTGAGAATGCCTGGACGGATTGTCTTAATATATGTATCGGATATGGGTAGGTCTTGGTGAGACCTCAAAATGAATAGATTTTGGGCCCGCTAGCGACTTTCTATGGTACTGCAGCAGAACTTCCTGGTTTCATATCTCGTGTTCTGAACAAGCTATGGTCATTATTTTTGAGAGGTAGATAGTTCTTGGGAAGGAGAGTTAGTGGTGTAGGTTTGGACCCCCGAATGGAACTGCAAGACCTGATTTTGTTTCAAACTTTGAAAGAAAATAACTCAAGATCATCATAATTTTCCTAGTGTAGACAGCTTAAGTGGTGATTTACATAATGATATGATTATTATGCAAATCATGAGCTAATTTACATAATTGATGTGGAAAGATTATACAGCTGCTGCATTCCATTTCATTCTTACAGCATTTGGATGTTAAGTAAATATGGACATTATTAGACATAAATCATGCAAACAATGGCCTCATTTACACAAATTATGAGGAAAGGCTACAAAATACTTTGACAAGGATTTCATACTTTCAACAATTGTGTTATTTGGGTAGTCTAGAGAAGATGATCAACTGATGTAACTCTTGCAAATGAGGACCTTATTTGCATATTCAATGAGAAGCATTCATGATATGTCACTCGAAAAGGTTAACATCGTCTGGCAAAGGCCGTGGAACTCTAGTTTGGAATGTTATTAAATATGCCTGAGTATCATAGTTTCAGTGTTATGTAGTTCAGATGTCTGTTGAAAGGGGGCACTACTGCACACTACAAGGAAATCAATGTGGAATGTATTACTCTGTAAATGCATTTAAGTTAAGGCGAAAATGGAGTGTTCGCGGTGGTTTTAAGTTTGCGGCAGTGCTATAGGACCCTATAGTCACACAATGATACAGTAGTGGACAAGAATGTTCGCGGTGAAACCCTCGCCGTGAAAACCGCGAACATAAAACCACCGCGAACATGCATTTACAGTATTAGTGCGTGTATGCGATTCTCCTTTTGATAAGACAAGATAATTCCTATAGCAAAAGAGATGACCCAAAGAGGGAGATAAACAAGTCTAATATAACAAATGAATTGGCATAAAAACATGCACAACTACAATGATATGAAGTAATTTCAAACTTTAACCTTTATACCCTGATCCTGTCCCTTTGATACTGATAGAAATATTCACTTGTAAACATGTCCTATAGTCTTTACTCATGCCATATAGACAAAGTGTGTGCTCTTTATATGCTTATGTTGTCAGTCCTCGATATAGTATTCTCTGTCGCCAAGCTTCTCAGTGACGGCGTCCCAATTTGTACAGGGCTGGATTAAGAATAGATAAAGTTTTAAATGTTTAGACATACATGTTGGTCTGATCATCAATATTTTGTCACATTCAAATCTTATGCACTACATTGTAGTTTTTCTAAAAGCCCCTTGACACTAGAAGCTGCACCAAAGATTTGAAAGAATTTCAGCGAATTTCAGTGATCGATAAACAATGATTTTTTTGACGTTTTGTGTTTTGCACGTTGTCTTTTCAATTATACCTTTAGATGCTGAAACGATTATGAATCAAGTTTCACACCAATAATTTTGGTATGGTCGTTTAGCGATCGCTTTCTAGTGCAAAGGGAGTCTTGTATGATATATGATAGAATGGGAGATGGTGACAGTTGTTAGTTACAGCACCATTGAAGTACATCTGTATTTCTATCTATAGATCACATTGCAACTATATGACCATTATAGACAATTACTCACTATTGCACGGACCTTTATGCGGTTCAGGAATACTGTAACAAGAAAATAGTCCCTTGACAATGAGTGCTTCCATGAAAAGTGAGGTTTTGGCTACTTGTTAGTTTGTTAAGAAGCACAGAGCAAAAGTCATGTTACAAATATCAAGCGCACCATCGATCTATTCCCACGATTTCTCTCTAGGACCCCAAAGCGCCACGCCCCCTTTGTACATGTGTTATCTGTTTTCTTGTATACATTTCTTATAAGAGACAAACAATTCCTGCCACTTTTCTGACAATTTAATGACAAATTTTGAGCAGAAAGCCCGATTAACGCACACTTCTATTGATAAATGTAACACGTCTGAGAAAACTTCACAGATTCGTCTGAGTCGTAGGAATCTTCCTCATTTGGAAAATGTTCTTGAAGTTGTTTCCTTGTTTTTAGGAATGTATAAGGATCGCCTCTCCTTGAGACTTTGTCTCTTGCTGAATTGCTGGACCTATTATCAAGAGGTAGAGAAGTTACACTACTTGTCGTTTGATCCTCACCTTTTGAGACCAGTCCGCCGTTGGGAATGAAGCCACCTTTCTTCACGTTCACGTTCACTCTCTCTTGCTCTTCGGGTCCGAGTCCTATACTGGAATTGTCCGTGTCTGAGTTCTCCGTGTCTGAGTTCTCTGTGTCCGAAGCTTCTTCAATTATTTCCAGTGGCCTGGACCCGTATCCTGTTTTTCCTTGACCGTTCCTGCTGGTTCCTTGCGCGGGAGGGTTCACGGCTGACGTCTCGGTCAGCTGGGACGATCTCCGCCGGCTGGAGTTGTAGAGTCGGCGCCACCAGGAGGGCTGCTTACCGGGCGGAGGCTGACTGGCTTCCGTCGTCAAGGCAGGTGTCCTTCGTGCTGTTGAGAAAGAAGCTGCTCGTGCACGAGCCTGGGATGCCACCCACTCGGCCCTCATTGCGTCTGTTGCCGCCCCAGCACTGACCGCCGCCACGCACCCTTCCGAGCAGGGCCTGACCCGCTGAAGGTGCCCCTGTAGCAGCTTTAGTAATTCTGTGTTTTGTGGCGACGATTTGCTTGCAGGGGTGAACCTAACATCACTGTCTATAGACAGTTCTGCCGTCATCACCGCTTGGGCACCAGCTTCTGTAACTTCTCCCGGCATTGGCAAGCCGTTAACGACAATAAAGGTCTCTGTACAAAAACTCAAGAGTCTCAAACGTCCCCCGAAGTTAGGGTGATCGTTTGGAAGCTGCCCTCCCACCACCTCCACGTCTCCCGGTAGCTCGAAGTTTTCCAGTAGTTCTTCCATGGTGTATTGCTCTGGGAGGTAGGCCGAGAACCTTCCGGTACAGTCCGTATGTAGACATACCAAACCCCCTGTCTGGTTAGTACAAACCATATAGCCCATGGGCTGAGTAGCTGTCTTGGTTTTCCTCGATTCCCTTTTGCTCTTAAATGAGCGTTTGATTTTTTTCAGCGTAGACCTCTCCTTTTTACCTCCAACTTGGCTTATTTTCAGGTCTACTTCCTCAAAGTCTTCAACTGGTTCTGTCTTGTCTATGGCAATAAGACAGTCGCCCACCTCAGCAGACATGTTGATGACCTTCGGCTTCTTTTTACTTAAGTCCTTGGCAAAAGCTGGACCGCCATCTTTGTTCTGGGTCTGGGACATTCTCGTGCTCAGCAGTCCCAACAACTCAAACGCTTCCTGAGACCTCCCCGACTCTCCCCACGTGACGTTTTCTTCTACTCTGAAACTCTCTGGGAAAGGGTTGGCCCGCAGTAACTCATTCACACCGCTGTAGAACACTTTCTTGAAAATGACGAACTTTGCCGGGTGTTTGAGGGGAATCGTCAAGAGGGGGCCGTACAGGCGACCGCTCGTCATGTGTACCTTTCTGGCGAACACGTCACGCTCAGAATAGGACGACCGCAACAGAAAGATCTCGTCTTTAGTCAGGTCTGCTTGAGGGTCTTCTCTAGCAACTGCTACAAACACTGGTAGGTCGTACTTGTTCAAGACTTCACCAGGAGACAGAATCTCGTCTGTCCATTCTAAGTTCTTGGCCCGCTGCCTGATCCTCGCCGCCTGGTTGTTCCCCATGTTTCAATGGCTCTTTCACAAGACCGCCAACTTTACAGCGTATACGTAGTAGAAAACAAATTCATACAATGGTCGACAACACCTTAGCAGTGTTCTGTTGATCAAGAAATCACAGAGAGAGACCCAGGATCCAGGACGCTACAACTGTTGTGACCGAGACGAGGCCACCGACACAGTCCGGAGGTCACAGTGACGTCAAACCTGTTCGACTTCTTTATTATACAGCAATGTCTACAGTACATTCCACTTGTCCTACCATAGAGCAAATATATCTCGCACTTAGATCAGACAAGAATTGCTAGTTTCAGTCTTGTGTTTTTCCCTTAAATCAAAGAGGCTAATTGTAAAGACTCAATTTGTCACATGAACTACCGTAACAAGGCATCATCGGCATGGCGTTTTAGTTGGAAATGACACATGAAATGTTGGGAGCAGCGGTCGTGTGTTCTCGAGATGTTGAAAAGGTTCGGCAAATATTCGTCGACCTCATACTGTAAGGACACGCCACCCCGGAGGCCAAATTGGGATGACCACCTGCCAGTCGTGTGTGAGGCACGGTAAGGTCACAAAGTACGTTTGTAAGGTCGGACATTTCTGTGATGCAGTCAGCAAGAAATCGGTTAAGTCTACCGTCAACAAACAACAGTTTGTGTAAAGAGACAAAAACATGGGACTGCACGTGACATGTCATGTCATTCTTTCTGATTATACCACAATCTTAATTGGCACAACAAAAGTACAGTGACTTTCGTAAGGTCTTCTACAAAACAAACAACTAATACATGCATACAATTATGCAGATGAAATGGATATACGTTTAAGTATATAAATAAATCTAAAGTTCTAAACATTCTTTGATATTTTTCTATTTGCACACAGTAAGGGTCCTAGAATGTATGTGGACTTATCTATAGGAGGAAATCTCGTTTATAAATGAATGAATAATTTTATTGCACAACAATTGCATCAGTGACAATGTATGGCAATTTACAGACAACATAGGTAACAATCTAGTTCTATATAAGAATATTTCTAGTTTAACTAGAAATATTCTTGTATAGAACTAGATTGTAATACTATAAGACTATATCCAGTGTGATCTACGGCAATTGCAACATGGAACTAATACAGACTTAGAGTTGCGTTTTTCTAGGCTAATTGTATAGGTAATAATGTATAGCAATTTACAGATAACGTAGTAACAATCTAGATCTATCTAAGAATATTTCTAATTACTATTACGCTACATCAAGTGCAATCTACGGTAATTACTACATGGAACTACAGCTAATACAGACACTGTGTAGCGTGTTTCTAGTCTAATTTGCGAGTTACCATTTGTCAGTTCTCATTAAGGAATGGTACAGTTTCGTTTTTGCATAGCGTGGTAGATACTCGTATATTGGCCTAGGTGGATAGATTTGGAATTTGGACATGACATATTAAATTTATCGCTATCTGTGTAAGATAGGGTTATATTTGACTTACATGTAATTTATTGCATAAGCACTTGTCTTTCAACATCATATGTAGGACATGTTATAAGAAAGTGGTACTCGTCTTCAATACTATCTTTGCATGAAGGACAACGTCTCTGGTCTGCCGATAAATTGCGATGGCGACCTTTTTCGATTTCTAGGCAATGTGCACTTATTCTCAGTTTGGTTATGTTGGTCACAAAATGTTTCTTTTGGGTAGACAATAGGTAGTTTTCTATACTTAATTGAGTTTTGATTTTAGAGTACACTTTAAGTTTATTATTACTGTTTATTTTTTGTCTCCAATCAGAAAGGAATGTGTCCTTCATGCGTTCTTTGAATAAGTTTCCGAATTATTTGGCATCAACATTAGGATTGAGCCAGATATTTCGGAAACCGTGTCTAGATAGCATATCTTGGACATGGACAGCCCAATCTTGATCTTCTTCAACAGCTACATCATACGCCTTTCTAACGATTTTGTCATTGGGCAAGTTGTGAAGTCTAAGCCAATATTTGATTAGGTGGGTTTGGGTGTCGATGTTTAAAGGGAACGCACCTAGTTCTCCTCTTACGGCGGCGTTAGTTGAACTTCTGGGAACACGGAGTAGTATTTTGTAGTAGTTTAGGAGAACTTGTTCAGGAACTTCATATGATATTTTTGTTCTACCAATATGTTTTGACTTCTTAATATGTACGAATTATTACCTTCGTCAAGAAGGTTATTCGTTGATGCTTGTCTGTGTGTCTGTTAGTGAACACGATAAGTCGAGAACGCCTGGATGGTTTGTTGTCGTAGTTGGTGTGTCGGTGTGTATGTGGGAAATCTCAAGATGATTAGATTTTGGGCGGAGTGCTTTGCATTATTAACGAGAAAAGTGTAAAAATGTGTTATATTGTATGCTAGAGCATTGTGTTCTGCCTGGGACGTGTTGCCGGTGTTGTTTCGAGGGGTCAAGGATAAGTGCTGGGGGTGCGCGAGTTGTCATGTGGGAGGCAGGAAACAAGCTGCCGGGACAAATTGGCTTGTCAGTCATACTAGGCAGTGGTATGGAAAAGGTAGCAGCAGAAAGTGGTGTGGAATTTGGTGGAAGCAGACCAAAATTGGATATACACTGCCTTACACCAGGAAGAACCATCAGTACTCGTGTGTCACAGTATAGGAATAGGACGTTGACTAAGAAGGAAGAGGTGATTTATTAGTATACGTCATACTGTATGGCGTACTGGGGGGGTTGAGTGGAAGTGTGCACTAAGAGTACGGATACGTATTGCTGAAGAAGTAGTTGATGAAGGGTGGATGTAATATAGATTACAGCATGTAACGTAACATGACCTATTTACGTGCAGAACCTATTTACGTCCGGTTTGGCTCATGCCCACATGTCGCGGTGTATTATGCCAAAGCCTGTTCTCATGAGCAATAAAGAACATCATAAGTATGATCCTTAGCCATCTCTTTAATTTTTGCACAGCAAAACATAATGGCCAGGCGTTTACCACGTGAACGCCACGTGCCGCGCATGTGGGGGAAATTTACAGATAAACATTGTTTTTTTTCCATGGCGTTAAGCAAGTGGCCGGACAGACATAGTAATTTTTCTATCATTTGTATGCAGACTACTTTGGACAGTTACTGTGCATTTTTTTCTGGTCTATGTTCTTCAAGCATAGCGCTAGAAGGGAAAAGATTCAGAAGTGGACGATAATGGTTTACCCTAGCACAATTCTTCATCATATACCTCATTATAAATACATGCTCGCACGGCGTTAAACAGGCGGAGAAAAACTTACAGACCATGCATTTTCTTTTTAGAAGAGCTGATATTTCTGCCCATGGGTTTGAAATTTGGCTCTGCCCGCGCGGTTTTAAGATAAATACGTTTTGAATAAATTGGACGTTAACTGGTCACCTTACGTTAGTCTGAGTCTGATAGTTATTACCTTCTCCGATAAGGTTATATTTTACTGAGCGTGTCTGTGTGTATGTTAATGAACACGATAAGTCGAGAATTCTTGGATGAATTGTCTTGGTATTTGGTATGTTGGTAGGTCTTGATCAAACCTGAAAATGATTAGATTTTGGGCCCCCTAGCGGCTTGTTACGGTACTGCAGCGGAACTTCCTGTTTTAATATTTCGTGTTCTGGACATGCTATGGAACTGATTTTTGAGTGGCAGATAGCTCTTTGGACAGAGAGTAAGCGGTATAGGTTTGGGCCCCCTAGCATCTTTTTTGGAACTGCAGGAGCAGGTTTTGCTTCAGACTTTGAAAGGGAATAACTCAAGAAGGGATTGATGGATGGTCATGATTTTTTGTAAGTAGATAGCTTGAGTGATGATGTACATGATTAGATACTTATTATGCAAATCAGTATCTATTTTGGATAATTAATGAGGAAAGTTTATACATCCGCCAAATTCCATGACATGACTATTCAAATAGGTGACATTTGTAACTGAGGAAGATAGGAATGTTGATAGATAGAAAATATGCAAATATAGGCCTAATTTGCATAATTAATGAGAAACGACTATAATTCCATACTAGTACATGACTGCAATTCATACTTGTGGCATTTGGAAGTTGTGTGAAGGTGAACAGCATTGAATCAATTATGCTAATAAGGAGCTCATTTGCATAATTGATGATAAATGTTAGCATAACCCTCTTTGTTAAGCTCATACTTGGGACAACATATGTTATTTGGGTGAAGACGATCAACTGGTATGATTTATAATTGATGAGAAACACTCCTAATACGTCAGTCATATTTAGCTTGAAATCATTTGGCGAAGGTATGAGGTCGTAGAACTCTTGTTTATTATGTTAAGCTTATCATTGTATTTTTTCAGACGGACGAGTATAGGGCAAGTGATCTTTCCAGATAGGTCACCTGGCATTCGACCGTTTACGATGGTCAGATCGGCTGCTGAACAGAGTTCTATAAGCTGGTTGCCATATCTATTAACCCCGTGGTCACAACTTGCCCTACATCGTATATCTTTTTTTTAGATCTATGAGGTTGTGGTTAAGACAGTCGTCTTGAATTATAGATTCCTGCAGAGAAGCTATATGGATGACATCCACGCGCGCATCAATTTTTCGTCCGTTTCAGAAAAATATTTGCAACCATACTGTACAAAGGTACAAAGAAGCTGCAAAATGAGCAAACATATGCCGTAACTTGCAAAAACAAAATATCTTTTCTTGGTTTGCATCAGATAAAACACCTACCTTTTCACAAATGATAACCGTGCTGAAATTCCCTCCCGCGATTTTTCAAAGGTCACACTAGGTCACTACAGTTTCGTGGCAATCAGGAACGGCAGGTGTCCTGCTAGGCTTCCTGTCAGTGAGTGTAAAGTGGACGCGAATCTGTAGTAGTAGACTACCATGTGTAGTACTACAGTTTCACAGAACAAGTGTAAATTGGGCCTTAGATTTCTTAATTTGTGTCAACTTTTTTTTGCGCGCTCGCATCAATTTCGCAGTGCCCAGAGCATGTCATTCATATAATCAAACCAGTATGGCCATCTTAGTAGGGCCAAAGATGGTATAACAGTGTCTTTGGGGTTTCCAAACTTTACCACACATAGAATATCAAATTGTGACCTGTCAACGTGGCTTTGTTATAGTCTGGGCTGGAGTAAAGCGATGGATATGTAAATTGTTTGTGGTGAAATTCCGTAAACATTGAGGCATCACATTTAGTGTCATCCTTACAAAGCCTCATGGCCCCTCTCGCCCTCAGGTGCACGTTTGTCTTGAGTAGTCTACTCCACGCCAAAGGCGAAATAAAGAAGCAGGTCTTTCAACGTTGAGGTATGACCCAAGAATGTGATGCTATCAGCCGTAAGATAACCTTGTCTCTTCTTCAAACTCAGGATCTGAGTGATAAGATAACTTGTTGTCACATATTTTTTCCATAGATAAAGTGATAAAGTGTCACGTTGAATCTGCTGGATTCATCCTTAAGTTAAATGAACAAGTCACAGAGTGTCAAATGTGTCTTTTAGTGACCATACTGCGTGAATAATTGCAGGGACCTTTGACCCACTCAAAGTGCTTATCATACATCCACAGGCTTCCACCTCGAGCGGGCTGCAGAGAACAAAGGGCAAGGGCGGGAGCTGCTTTCTGGCGCCGCGTTCTCTGTACGGCTCACACCTTTTCCTTTTCTGTGCGCGTTTGTTTCGCATCGAATTATCTTGTAGAGATAGAGTCTATTCTAAGACAGTTGATGCCATGTTCTACTAAGGTAAGACCGGCATTAAGTTGCGGGTACAGTACGGACAATAAGGCCAGTGTTTGGGGGATTTGAAGAAGGACTTGGTGATCTGCCAAAGGGAAGGGTGGCCCTAACTGTCGTCCAACCGGAGCGACTCGGACTGATTCGAGCTCCCAGGTCATGAACTTTACAATGTAGCTGTGAGAGATTACCAAATGTCATTTCTGTCGTCTCTCGGCATCCAACGTCGCCGTAAAACTCCGAGGCCAGTGAGAACGCAGGAACACTGCCTACAGGCTATAGCTACAACACAAATGTGTCTGCGTAGTGTAGCTTGACTGGCTTGTAGTTAAACCAAGTGTCTCAAATGTATGACGTATATTTCCTGACTTGTGACGACCGCTCAAAGATAGTAAGTTTGGCTTGACTTGTAATTACTCTTCAGTCGTGCTCAAACACACATGGAATTCAACCAGCCTTTCTAGCATATAGACGAAAAAACGGAGGTGTCATCTTTGGCCAGACACCTATCAAACGTCTACGAAGTCCGACGCCGGCTCCGCCAGCTGATCAGTTTCCCACAGTAAAACGTAAGTACTGATTATACTATTTGATGATACAATATATTGGACTGATAAGCAACCTAATGAAACAATCCACTGGTATCGCTGTAGAGTTCGTTCTTGCTACAGCCGTTATACCATATACCTGAAACAAAATACCAGTAGCCTTTCTAGATCTGGCAAAATGGCGTAACTAATTAATGAGACCAACTCTTTTTTTAGCTATTACTTTATTGTCAATATCTAATTTATTGTCTATTCCTATATTTGAATTGTGAATAAAAAGTAGGTTAATAAATGCCTGTACCACATGATGATATTCACTCGGACATTATTATCTTTTCAATATTGAGTTTTGTTAACGAGCGTTACTTTTGTGAATGGCTGAAAGGTAGGCCACCCCTCTGTTGCCTGGGGGTTGGGCTAGTCTGACTTCAGACTATACAGAAAGGTCACTATGCCAAAATGGTGGCTGTTTGGCTGTCGCGCTGAAACTCTTGTTCTATCTTTTTGTTGCTCAGAATTTGGTGGTAAAGATGGGGAACGTGACGCGATGTATCAAGAAACAAGTGGAGGACTTGAAATGGTTGGAAGACTCCCTCACCCCTGAGGAAATCTTGGAGAAATACAACCTCCCCACTTTGGTCAAGGTCTCTCAATCCGACCGTCGCTCTCAGCTCAGCAAAGACCTGGTCCTCTTGGTGAACTCCTTCTTCTCAGAAGAGAAGGTTCTTGTCCAGAGCTTGGAACGGGAGACTGGGAAGACTATCGGGCCACTGGTCAGTATTCCGGCATCGTATGAAGGCACGTTCCGTCTGCTGACACCACAGTCCTTCCAAACAGTGCAGGAAGTGGTCGACTCGCAGCCATTTTCCGGCACATTCACGGTGGAAGAAGACATGAAATGGAAGAAGCAGCGTCTGCCAGACTCCGTCCAAAAGATGATGGTCAACGAGCTGGGAGAGTCTGGACTCAAGGGGAAGTTCCCGAAAACTCTCGTCAGGAGGGGAGATCTGCTGTCCATGAGAGGGATTCTTAACCCCACCAACGGGGAGCCGCAGGGACAAGATAGTCCGGCTAACGGTGACGCAGGGGGTGAACAGAAGAAAAGCTCCAAAAAGAGTAAGAAGAAAGGTAAAGCCCTGCCGGCGTACGTCATTTGCATGGACCAAGATGGTGAGATTATGTGTATTCCGTCGTTTTGTAGTGGCAGATTCTCCACTATAGCTCTACACAACACGAGTGGCCCTGCACTGACCCTGAAGGACATAGTGGAGGACGCCGACATAGACATGCCCACTGACGTGCTGTACGTGGACGGGGCGAAGTTCATGGAGGATGAACACTTCACGGGACTGATCAAGCTACTGACGTCATACGAGAAGAAGCTTGTAGTAGCATCCATCCTGGAAGAGGATGGGGCGTTTTCCTCCGTAGAGTTCGGCGTGGATTGTGGAGTCAAGTTCGCACCCGCAGATCCGGACGACCCTAAGAACCAAGACTTCCTGAAACGCGCCCTAGCCACCCCCGAAGACGAAGGTGTGAGACGGAAAAGGCTCGGCAGTTTTCGGCCTAACCTCGGCGGGTCCTCGTTTCCGTCGATGGACAGCATCAACCTGATCGGGAAGTGGAGAAACAGGTCCATGAGGAGAAAGGGGGAAAAGTCGATCCCAGAGGAGACAGAACCAACTCAAGAGAAGTAGGATTGCGACATGGTCCATTCCTAATTCGGAAACTATATCATTATTCTAAAGATAACCTCATGTAACTTCATGTTCACATTCCAACTTAGCTTGAAAGTTTTTATTCATAATGTCTTAATTATAATGTTTGTATCATCCACGTTGGCCTTAAGAACATGCACATGTTCATAGTATTAGGAAACTCAGCTTTGTTTTCATTCCTCACATAAACATTGAGCTTGGAAGACATGTTGAAAGCCTGTAGTACCTAAGTTTTAGATCATGCCGGACACGAAGTCACCAATAGTGTAAGAAATAAGCTGGTTGGGTTGTGTCAAGTCAACACGGGAATGTTTGAGATGAGTTTTGAATTTCCGGCCTGTTCTTCTAGGTATCTCTTCTAATTTCATTGGGATTTCACAAATGACCAGATATGGATATACAATGTACAGCACTAGACACAGGGATCTCATAATTACTGTACATCAATTTACAACATAGGAAACTGTTACATATTTGAATTCCTGTATCCTTTAGCATTGGCGTAAGCATAAAGACAAAACGAGCATAGCCATAAATACTTCTGTAAAAGAAAAGAGAGATAATTACTGTGTTCTTAGATCAAGGACAACAGCAGTGACATGTCGAAATTAATGGATACATCAATCAGTTATCTTTCATACCTTGTCTTACCTCATCTGATTCAGCAAAGAAAAGACAAGAAAAGAGTAGAATGGCATAGTTTTTTTAAGATCCCTACAGTTGTAACAACAGAAGATGAATTTCGATTTTTTTAGACTTTATGATCTTTAGAACGGGGTTTAGGATTACGTCTATTTTTCAGAAAGGTGATGATAATGTAAGTATATGACCTTCGTCGCACATATCACAATATGTGGAACAGATCAGTGATTGACTCCAATTTTAATGTTTGCCATTCGTCAGTGTTTTAAATTGCTCGGTATGTTTTGCACACAGGTCAAGGTTCGTAGTTCAAACTACAAACTGACTTTTCCTGTTTGACCACAGTCTGTAGGATCAGCTGAATAACTTCATTCAACTGTCACAAATTGCCTGTACAAAAGGTCATCTCATCCGTCATATGACATACGAAGAAAACAAATGCTAGATGTTATTGCAGGATTTTTGTTTGGTATTACAATGAACAAATAATTTCTGCTTTGATTACTTAATTTACTTTACTTACTTTCCTAGTATAAAGGTTATTAAAAGGCCCATTAAACCTACGTGTATGTTAGCAGCTTTGGTTGGAGTAATTTGACGTCGGCATGACAACCACAACCGTGTGCCTTTGCCTGACATTCCACACCATGTACTTTATGATTTGTTGATTTCTTGAGCTATTTATTATAGGTGAGCTAGGTATTCCTGTTATCTTCTCTGCACCCGTGGATTGTGCCATTTTCCTCTAAGTCAAAATAAACATGATGGTGGAATTTTGTTCGATAGTTTTGGAGTGAATTATTGGATGAACTCGGACTGCTCACATTACATGGCTAGGGTTACCGTAAATGGATAAAGGCATACTTTTAGATATTCAGCTGCAGCATCTGAACAGAGACCGGGATGGATCCTAGCCGTCTTCATTCTGTTTCTTGTCTATGAAGAATACACCCCCCCCCCCCCCAACCAACACACACACACTCCCTCCTCTCCAACTTCAGTTTGGAGATAAGTTCGCGCGCTTGAGAATTAAGGAAACAACGCGTGAGGTTTGATACCGGAGATAAAGCTTTGTTAACTACACTGTGAAGTAAGGTGTGTCGTTGTGAATATAATTGCGTGCACCCAGCCCTGTAAATTACACGGCTTTACACTGGGTGTGTCTACAGCGGACATGCCACGAAGTCAGAATCGAATTCAAAACCACTGTTCTTGCTTGTTGCCGGGCTTTTTCACGTAAAAATCTGGGCATTTGGAGCTTACAACCATCTATAAGAAATAGTTGTTGAGACTCTGCTGCATCTCAAGTTCCGTCGACAGAATGCCGCCCAAGAATTGACAGAGGTACGGCAGGTAGGACACTGTTGGTCTGTAGTTCAAAGAGCAGCACAAGATTGACAGGCATCTTTTGACGGCTTACCATAGCGACTCGAAAAGACTAGGAAGAAGCACACCAACACTACGTTTCTACACAACCTTCTGAGAAGAGTCATCAATTTGAGATCTATGGCACAATATCAACTTCAGGTCTTGTAAAAAATGATATGTTAGACAAACGGCATCTAAGTTTAAGTCTGTTGGCCCCCCTCCCCATGCACCGCTCAAGGTCTTCTTAAATTGAACAGTTTGAGGTCGACGGGGTCAGACTACTAGAGAGAAATCCGTGTCGTCGTTGTTTTCCTTGCTATATGGGAAAGGAAAAGCAGGAATGCTAAAACCGATGTCAGCAATATACTACCGTGTCTCCACAGAATGAACAAAACAGAATATGGAGAAACAGGCGGTGACGATTTGCCACAGGTACGGGTCGTAGCTGGTAGGTTTTCTATTGTCGATTCTCTGACACATCGTGTTGTTAAAGGCGTGCAGACGTCGCGAGGGGACAAGACCGACGGAGGAGTTACAAAAAAGGAACTAGAGGACACTGTCTCTACAGTGGTGTCGTAGCTGAAGACAAACAGGCCTAGGAAAGGACACTATCCGGCGGCACTCGTGGCCGAGCACTCGCACGACCACTGTCAGAATTACTGTATAAAATTGTGAATTGCTAGACACCATACGTATAGTAGATGACATAATCATGGCTGGTTTGGATTCACAAAGCGGCAGTCTAGTGTCAGGATTAAAGTGGCGCTGGGACACGGACCACAACATATCCCAGGTTCTCGATAACCATGCCCTGCCCTTGTTGGCCATGGTTAGACAGCCGGACCCAGACATCCCGCTCCAACAGGGCGATGTACTCCTACTGCACTCCTCATACTCCAGTCACAAAGTTCTAGCGCAGTGTATGGAGCGACAGGGTGGGAGACTGGTGGGCCCCATGTTTAACATTGGTTATAGTTATCCGGGCACTTTCGAAGTGATGTACGGTGAGGGGAGGGTCTTCGACAGTGTGCAAGAGATCTTGAAAGCGGTCGAAGAGGATCCTTCGCGAGTCTTCAAAGTTTTGGTGGAGGAAGACGTTGTCTTGAACGACAAGGAGAGGGTGCCGAAGTCGGTCGCGCACAACCTCGGGATGTACAGCGACAGGAAACATGCGTGTAGAAAGGGAGATATTCTCCTGCCAGAGGGTAAGGCCGTCCGCTTGGCCGGACACAAGGGCATGGGTCGTTTCAGCAGTGTGAAGGAATGGAAAAGAACCTTGACGAGGAAAAAAGAGAGATCTAAAATTGATGAAAAAGAGGAGGTGTACGAGTATCTCGTATGTAGCAATCAGTCGGGAGAGGTGTTGTATCTACCAGCTAAACACAGGTCGACTTTCAGATCCATCCGACCAACATCAAACGAGCATTCTCAACTTCAAGTTAAAGATATACTTCAAAATACGAAGTTGCCAGTTGATGTTAAATTGCTGAGGGGGGAAATACCCAAAGGCGACTTCCGTTCGACGCCGTTCTTTCGACTCCTTGATGCTTACAAAGAAAGTGTAGTTCTGACCTCTTTGGTTCAGGGGGACAAGGTCAAAGCGGCAATGGAACTGTCCACAAGCGCCCTCTTGCAGCTGTGTCTCGCAGACACATCCTCCAGAGAATATGCTGAACTTTTGATCAGGCTGCACACACAGAGCAACGTTCTGCCAAGAAATGCAGACGCAGATAAGGCTGTCAGTGTCGCTGCAAGCACAACTCCGACTGGGAAATCAGCCCCAATGGAAGAAATAGTCGACATAGAGGAGAACGCGTCGCCAGCTGCGTACAGCTCGTTTAAACCTGACATTTACTCCTCTGGTCAGTCAGTCTCTCCATCTAGTGAAGACGCGCTGCGTGAACATCAAAGCAGCCAGCCTGCGTCTCACCAGACTAGCTACTCCGATTCAAGGAAGGCCAGCATCTACCAAAAACTGAAGCTGCCTTCTCTGATAAAAAAGAAAAGCCGCGCCAAAGCGGACGTTCACAGCGCTGCCGCAGACGACGCGGTGAATGTCTACAAGGAAGCGATGGAGGCCATCGACTCCTTACAAACAGTCACAGGGCAAGAAACTGCGAATAAAGAAGCCCAAGACGAGAGGGGGGTAGAAGAGGTCTCTTTGAGCTTTGTTGAAGAGAAATCCAATATGACGAAGAAAACTGGCCTCCTAAATTCGAACGCTACTTGGGAAAAGTTCGGAGAAGATTTTGAGTGTCATACACCTGCATCCAGCGATGCCACGGACGTGACTGTCATTCCGTCTCCACTCCCACAAACAGTCACCAAACCTCGCAGACCGGCTCCTCCCGTCCCAGCAGCTACCACTGAAGGTCTGCAGAACCTAGACCTCAAGAAAAACACCGCAAGCACGAACCCAGGTGTACGAATACAGGACGATACAGGGTGGGTGTCACTGAGGACATCTAGCGGAGGTCAACGGAACATCGTCAAAACGATGACGCCCCGACCGACGGGTCCACCACCACCCATACCTGACCGGCGAAATTCACCTTAGAATTGATCAGGTCTTGTGTCTGTTTAGCTAGAGGCAGGAACTGTTGAAATCAGGTCAAAACTACGCCATCGCAGATTCGTAGCAGAATGTTCATGTATGATCGATGTAGCGCAAGTACCTTATCTGTGACAAAGTTGGTGAGAAAACCGCACTTTCTCCCCACCTGTTTGCCCTTAGTGCAAACTACACACACCGGGAGACAAGGCAAACATTGCACACGTCTGTTTACAATGTAACCCAAAGTGCCCAGACAGGTCGCTAACGTGCACTAAACTTCCTGTGGCATTAGTATTTATTGATGTTGAAGTTCTGCAATGGTAATATACGTTATATTGATCTATTCTTAACAACGGCACGTCTGAGATTGCTTAGCCTGCATTAAGACGAGTGGACTATATTTGCGTTACCATAGATTGTATGTTTATTGACGTTTTAAGGGGGTGGTGTAAGGTTTTATTGTATTTACGGAATAGGGTGATCGACGTTGGATTGCCTCACAACTGTTCAAGAAATTTAGAGGGAACAAAATCTATCACATTTCCGTGATGTCGTAAATATGTCAGTTATCTTTAATCAAGAGATATAAGATAGATGTGAGTTAACGTACAGTAGACATAATTACTACATGATAATAAAAGATGAAATTTCAATTGATATTGTTTTCTACTTCAGAGCTGTCAGTCTATGTTCTTAGTCATTCAACAGGGAAATGAATGCATGGGCATAGCTGGGAGCAGTATGATTCACTTTTTAACCTTTTAGCGCCCAAATCAGTTTTTCTTCATCGTGGTTTACATACAAGATCACTGTCGGCACCCCCCCCCCCCCATTCCATATTGCTGGGCTCAAGGCCACCAAACATGCAACAGACTTAATGTCTCATGACATGATCATAAGTCAAGTACTACGCGCCCTGCCGTTGGCATGTATGTTTAGGCTTTCCTTTATATAACGTTACATTCTTGTATCCAGGCTGCACCGGAACTTTTAGTCAACGAAAAACGTTTTGTTGACATTTGGGACCAGGTCTCTTTTGTAACACTGGGTTACGAAAGAATGCATGAACGGTGTAGTTGTGGCAGAGTATTCATTCGGCAAACAACGACTGGTTAGATGCCCAAGTAGTTCCTTGTGCTAAAGAGAAGTTATCATTGAACAGCAAACTTGTTTCGTGTTTCAAAATAATCGCATATTGGTTTCAACGTATAGACAAAGTTTTAGTACTTTTATGGGGATAGGTTTGTTCTGGCTGCGACTATAAATCGGCCCAGTTCTGACGTGCCTGGTGGAATTTATGACCTTTTGGTAAACAAGGCGTGGACTTAGAACTGCTACTCAAAATACAGCGTTCTGCAAGACGGCCGCATTCTCACCACAAGATGGCTACCTGGCGAAAACCGCTAACGTCGAACGTGCGCCAGCCGGCTACTGTCGGATACCGGCCTCAGCCCATGAAGAAGGTAAAATCGCTGGGTCTAAATATCTCTCGAGATGTTCCAAACCTTCTTGAACAGATATACAGCAGCAAACAGGGACGGCAACGAGCACAGAAAGTGGAGACTGTTCAGATCCACCGTGTGGGCGAGAGCTCGAGCGACGCCTGCTCTCCACTGGAGTATACTGCCAGTTTCGAGGCGTCCCACCCAGCCTACACCTGCCTACTTCCTACTACTACAGAGACGAATGACTACCAAGACCTGGTGCCGCCTCCCGATGTGCTACAGGACCCCACTTCAACGTCTCATCTATCAACAGAAAACGGCACGGTAACAAAAGATGGCCAACAAGATGATCAAAACTCTGAAGATGTGCAGGGGTATGTCAAGGATGATGCAGTCGGACAAGATACTGTATCTGACACTGGGGAAAGTATGTCGTCTGTCTCTGTGGACTTAAGAACCTCGGGGGAAGATACGACTTTTCCTAACAGCATTTCTCTGAGCCCAGACAAGTATGACCCGGTAGGGCCGGAGGAAATAATCCTACACGAGAAAGCTGACGCCATAGCACTCGAGAAGTTGACGGAAGTCTTCATGACGTCCACACACAAATCAGACGCAGAGCAGAGCAAGCCCAAAGAGAAGAGTCGCGAAGACGTCTACGCTTTAGTCTCGGGAGAAGGGAAACCCATCCAGGAGGACAGTACAGCTCACCCCGTCAAGAAAACTTCAAGTAGGCGAGGTCCTCCCCCTCCCCGACCCCCTAGGTCCAACTCACAGAAGCGCGTCCATTTCGCAACCGTGGGAGAGGAAGTTTCCAGGGACAACACGACGAGCGAACACCGGCGGGAGTCCGCGGGACAAGCTCAGGACCAGCAGAAGACAACAGGTGGTTTAGAACGTTCTGCCAGCAACGTTTCGTACATAGACATTACCGGTATGAGGAAGGATTCGCGACCGCTGATTTTTGTGTAACATCTATCTATCCACATATGTAACGTTATACAACATATAATAATCTTGTACAAATATGCTTTATTTCATAATCTGCCAATACTAATATTGCATATTTGGCAGATAAAGATGCATGTCAAGTAGGTACAGCTCCTAGTTGTAACTGAATGCATTAGACAGCAAAGGCAACCGTTGTCAGCATAATCTCCAAGCGGATGTTGTGGTGTCCAGATGTATTTTTACCATTCTTATTTATGAATGCCGGTACAACTTGACTGGAGGTAGATATCGAAAAAAACAGCCACATCATCTGCTTGTAGGTTTGGGACAGCACCAATGTGTTTTGTGCGCAAGTCTCAAGTCCCCTTATCTACGTTGTTAGGTGTTCACCAACATGTTAACTGAACCCTCCGTGTTCCACTAGGCCTAGTGAGGTGCCAGTGATGACGTGATGTGCCTACCCAACCTCACTCATGACATCAAACGCGGGGAGGGACAACTCCGACCGCAATGTTTTCCTCCCCAGCTATGCCTTGAGTATTCGCAGATGTCAAAGTTCATCCCAAAATAACAAACAGGACATTATATAACAATTCATTGCGAAATCAAAATAGGCCAAAATGCTTTTGTCTGCTTTTCTGATTCACGCAAAAGTTAATTATGCTGCCATTGAAATTGAATATTAGATTTAACAAGGTGAACAATTCGAATTGCCATTATATGCCATAAATGATCTTAGACTACTTTAGATATATACGGCGTTGCTTTTTGTTTGCAATAATACAATCATATGTATACGGCCGCAAGATTGCCTGACTACAAAGTTAAAAATCATGCCAACCAATGACTTCTTATCACGACAAATCTATATGGTAAAATGATAATCTGACACGATACAATAACGCACTAACATGATGGCTGAAAACATTAGAAAGAACATGTGGTGCAGATATGACCCTGCATTCTTTTTTTGCTGACAAAATACATTTAGAATGAAAACATAACTTCTAAACGATATAAAAGAATACAATAAAATCGCATTTGCTTCATGTATCGATGCATTTTGACAAAATATCCTTAGTTATTTGATGTCAATTGCACGTTCGAGATAATTCATTATTGGTTTTAATTTCTGACGATGACAGACTTAGGGTTTGACGTAGAAACTAGCTACTTATCCGCAGGCAACATTCGAGGTAGCCCTGTGTCCCTCCTGACGTGATGGTATGTGGTGCGGCACGTTTAACACAAAGTTAAGGAGTTCAAAAGGTCATAGTCTAAGGTTTTGTGTAATTTGTGCCCACGTCTGTGATTGGTCAAAGGTCTCATGGCGTACGTGTATAACAAAGCGTTGTACACAAAAGCTGTGTGACGTCAGATGTGACCGCAGAGTCGTTTCTAGGGCATACATTTGTAACGTTACACATCGACATCCAAATTACAGGATGTTTCATCCCGCTTCCTGTGTTAAAGAATGGTCACTGCGCCTTATGCCATGGGTTAACGGGAAAGACAGGACTGTATTTGTCTTGATCCTAGAATCCGTGTTTGTCACTATTGGGAACTAAAGTATCTACTTTCCAATGATGATGATTATCAGCTTTTTCTTACAGGAGTCATTAGACAAACATGAACGACTACACACTTTTTAACAGTGTTTGTGATAAGACGTCAATGAATCATGGCTTCCGCTTTGAACACAGGTCAATAAATGAGAGTTGCCGGCAATTACAGTGTGTGTCATTTCCACAAAGTTACTCTCGTATGCTTTCAACTTTTGTTTGAGGCATAACAAGACTTATAGGAACATGGCGTATTTGAGTGGGATAATGCACAGGCAGATGGTCGGAAGGAAAGTCGTAACGTTTTTGGCTGCTAGCTGCCCAGTTTTACTGATAATTCATTCTATCATCTGCTTGGAGATTATGGTGGGCAAGAAGTGGAAGTTTGGTCGACAAGGAAGGAGGGAAGAGTGTCAGTTTGTGAGGGAAACAAAATAGCTTCAGAAAAGGGGCCTCGGGATAGCGATCCTCAGAAGCGTCCCCAAGCGTACCGGGCTGATATTGACAGGCAGGTCGTCTGTTTGTTCATGATGCATCCAGGTGGAATGATATGAGGCCGTGCTACCATTAAGCCAGACTGCTCGTGCGTTATTACCCGCTGGCGCAGAATTCCTGTCTATTATGTCTCCTCCTGTGCCCAATCGCCCACCTGCCCGCAGGGGACACGTCGCACACAGCACATTTTCTCACGCACTCTCTCCAACCAGCGACCTGCCGAAGTAGAAAGTCTTGTTTTCGGTGACCTTTCCTTTCAACTCGTGTCAGCAACAAATGGGAACCATTTTTCCTGTTGATCTTCATATCGTTTGTAATCTTTTAACTTACAGCGTCGTCGAGGAGTCGGACTCTTCCCTGAAAGACGTTATGCCTCACATTCATTCTGAAGGATTTAGTGGGCGGTACAGGTATACATTGGGATGTCTTCTTCATTGATATATGATTTGCAGCTTACATGGCGAGACTCAACTGGACTACCATCAGTGAAGGTCCCCGAGGGACGTAGTCAAAGGACAGGCTACAAACGGTAGTCTGTATTTCGGGATGTTTTGAGATCACCTGATTTGTTGACGGATTTGAAGCGTCCACGTCGCACACTCACGTTTTTTAGCCTGCCCAAATATTGATTGCCTAAACGGCAATGGCGGACAAAATGTCAGCTCGGCCTGCTCCGATAAGGAAATCCCGGAGTTTCAGGTCCTTCCCGAACCTTCTACAGCCTATTGCTGACAAGAAGATGTCTAGTTTGCGGTCCACTGATCGGATTCTCATCGCCAGGGTACCGAAAGACGCACAGGTCGAACCCCGGAAGCAGACGACACCAGGTGGCCCAAATGAACCATCCCAGCCCGGACCAGACAGGCAGACAGGCAAAATAGTTCAAACTCAACAACAGTCTCCTAGGGCACCGCCGCCAAAGGAGGAAGACGTCTCATTAAGGTACAAGCATCTTGGCCTAACAGATGTCGTCGCCGATGTTGACAACGGCGACGCACGTGACAATACTCTTAGTAAACAAGCTCGGCGATTGAGCACATTTCTTTATGACGAAGATGGGATCGCAGTTCCACGAGATTTAGTTCACACAAAAGAAGACAGTATAAAAAGAAAGAAGGGTAAGTCTAACATTGTCTACTATGAGGATTCAACTCAAATTACCGTAGACAACGACGCACTAGCAAATGACTTCGCCAATCAACATGAGAGACAAACAACACTCCGGAAAGCGAGTGACGAACATTTCGAGGTCCATGTGACGGAGGAAACTTTGGTGAATGGGCAAGTCGACGAAAACATTATCGTTGTAGACTTTCCGAACGATGTCCCCATCTACAGTGCAACCTTTCCTCCTGGCGTTCAGCCAAAAGATAGCGTCAATAGTGGAAGAAATGATACGGAAAAAACGTACTATCCTCTCGTGCCTGCATCTGAGAGAAATGACAAGAAAGACAGAAAAGGTCGAGAGCCAGAGCTTGTGGAATGGCCCTTTAATGTTGACCTTTACGACTATGATGATGTCGTATATATGGGGCATGTCCATGAGGATGATGTAGGCTACGGCTCCTTGGATAGGAACATCACAGACATCAGATCTGAGACTGTCTCGCCACGGAAAGGGTTTTCCCAAGACGACAAGCTGAGTGTTCGTGCTACAGGGAGGATACAAAGCGCAGATAGATCTGTAGACTACGGTAGTTATTACCTTGAACCTATTACTCACGATTGTAATGGTTATGGCGCGCATGGTGCAGAGACAACTAAGTACCACCAGGTGGCGCGGTGGGCAAAACACGTGCAGAGTTACCACAACAGCCTGTCACATCCGTCGCAGAACATTGACGCCTTCGGCAGCGCGACTACTGGACTTTTCAGGTTTTCGGAAACTAACCTGGTCGAGGTGGAATATAACGAGTCCGTGTACGATGAGTCTGAGGGGGAAGACGTCAAATCGATCCCGCCAGTCGTTCCGATCTTCCATGACGAAGAGAGTACTAGATTTGCCGAGGAGGAAGCGACAGCAGTCGACCGCAGGCCCTCAAGACAGATTGTATATGATGAGAATGGTCATGGTGCACATCTAATTGCACAAACAACTTCGGTTACACAAGCTAGTGTAGCAGTAGACGTAATGCAAGGCCCTGTGGCATCCAACTCCTTACCTAGGAGCACGACAGAGTACTCAGCAAAAGCCGACTTTTTGCCTCCAAAAGCTAACAGTGCCACGAAATTTGCTAATGTCAAGCATATCAGTACCGACAACAGTGCTTCAGACCTTTGTTACGATTGTATTGATGTAAAACAGGCTGCAGTAACTTTAGAACAAATGTTGCAAAGACGGCTCAGTAGTGGGCAAAGTAATGTGGGGAGAGATGGTGTCAGGCCGAGTCGTGAACCGACTAAAGCCGAGCAACCACCGAGAGATGTCGAACCTAAGCCGAAGACAACGCGTCCATCGTATGTTGTCGAAGCACAAACAAAGGAGACATCGGCAGTTGCGAATGAAACTCCATCTATGGCCAGTGAAAAGGACATCAGCCGACCACGGATGAACTTTACTACGAAGAAAAAGGAGTTAAACTCCAGTCTTGGCCGAAGTGCCCATTTACAGCGCACTGAAAATGTTAGCAAAGGGGTGCAGATTGGGGCTCTCACCCCCAATCAAAACGAGACAAAAAGCGAAAGTAAAGTCTTTGAACACTACTTACCTAACAGTAAACAAATAGAGACGGAGATAGTCATGCATCCGACAACACCAGCGAAACCCACCAGAGTAGAGTCTTTCACCATTAGGTCAGGGTTAGAGACAGGAGAGGATGACTCCATGTCCTCGCGCAGCGTCAACAACATGATTCAGCGATTTGAATCCATTAAACGCTCCGGCCGTACTGAAGGTGCAACACTGCCAACAGACCATTGGGCAGACGGACAGGGGAGGGACGACTCAGTGGTTCCGTCAGTGTTTATATAATGTGTACAAGTCTGATTGGACTATGGTTTGGATAGAAATGATAGCTATTCTGGTCATTGTCTAATAGTGGAACTGTTAGTTAAAAGTTAGGATACGAAGGACGATTTTCAAAACAGTTACTGATTATTTTTGTGTTTTAATTAAGAAACCAGTGAACGTGTACTTGTCTTTCTTAGTCACTTAACAGTAGTTCGTGTGTGTGCATTAGAAAGAAAAGAGTCACGATGAAGATCTTGCAATGATGACGAGGTCTTACACTCGAATTGAATAGAAGCTATATAATGATTGTATCACAACTTGTTTAATTTTTTAACTCTTTTCCATGACCATGTACACGTCATTGTGCGTTTATACCATGGTGTTGCAAATAAAATCAAAAGAAAACTTCGACTAAAATTTACCCTTTTTTAAGATAAATCTATAGCACGCAAACAATCATAACTGAATTCAAATTTCACCAGAAAGTTTCTCTAAAACGCACGTAAAACGGTGGCATTTGTCATCAGTTGTTGGGTGCGGGTGAATAATCAAGCGGAACAACGTGCACTGTAAAGCTACTGTGCATGCCTCTGCAGAGTTTGCGGGAAAGAAGACAATTATACGACCTTTAATGATACTGTATTTCTAGAATCCCTTGTAGTCTACTCGCACAGTTAACCAGGAATCGTAGCAACTTCACAGTCGAGCTCTTTGTTCCAATCACACTTAGTTGGTAACTGGGAAACGTCGGTTCAATCCTGTGTGGGGCATTTCGGTTGGGGCTGCACCCGTCTTTCGGAAGGGACGTTAAATGGGGTCCCGTGTTCGTGGAAATGCCTCGAGGGGGTGGGGGCTGCTAGCAAACTCTCGCTGTAAAATATACCCTGCTACTAAAACAGCAAGGATACTCGCTGCCCTATGTGCCACCAGACACAACAACGGTCTGAACTAACCAACCCACAGTTAGCCATACATAAATTCAGATACATTGTATTTTCAATCTACCCTTGCCTCCAAACCAAATTGGTCAATGATGATTAACAAATGAATAATATATCATTTCTAAGGCAGTAGAAGTACGTAGTATTTCACTGAGTTTACCTGTGACTCAGATCACGTGATTTCCTCAGAAAGGGGATGATGACGTCATACACCTGGTCACACATCAAAGAATCACCTGCTCACCTGGAAAGGATTCAGGTTGCACGTAACGACCGCAGCGAAATGTTCACAACGACCTACAAATTCACGACAAAATGTCCTTTGAAATGACAGGTTTCCCTGCAAACTTGCACAAGTGCAGGACACCAATGAATGTTCTGATGTTAATAGAACACAAGTTGTCGTTTCCTTCAATTCAGCTAGATTTCATGTTTATTCATGTAATGATCACTTTTGGGGGCGGTCCATTTGGGACGAAAATCTACTTCCGGGTGTTGGGGAAAAGCACAAGTAGACAACCCTACCTCCTCTGGGAATTACAGACATCTAGCCCGGGTTTCAACAGCTATTCACGACTGTGACGTTGCTGGATTTGTTCTTTGATATTCTGTATGCCAGTTGGGACAGATTTAGGACGTGTGACGATTCCTGGATCTTTATATCAGTCGGACGTTGACGACTCATATGTTTTACGTGACTCAAGCCTCACATCAAAACTCTGTACTTCCTTCTGCATACTCGGTGATGAATTTCGGCAACCAACAGATCCCTTACTGAAGGTGGATTTCGTGCCCGAACCTCTGTAGTTAAGAGTTCTGCACTCCGCACTCTTACTGTTATATGGGAGAAGAAACAATGGCTGAACTAACATCTATGGCCGCGCCAGTTGGTACCGAGGATATCTTCGCTGTCAAAGAGAAGATCCACTGCCACGAAGGACTGTTTCTGACTCCCGACCTCCTGCTGGATACTCACAAGCTTCCCCAGTTAGTGAAAGTGACGCACGCAGAGTGCGAGGCACCTGGGCTATCCAAGAATGAGGTAAATGTAGGGGTGAACATAGAGGGGAGGTACTTTTTGTTTCTCAGTCAACGTTATGTCAACTGAGCTAATTAGTAGACTCTACCATACGTCATAGGTGGTTGGTAAATAGGCCAAAGAGATTGATAACTTGTCAGAGGAGTTAGCTGGCAATAGGGGCCGTACTCCGAAGCAGGCTAGGCTGGCTAACTCCTCTGGCATGTTATCTGCCTATTTGACAAATTTCTACTACCAGTATTCTTCCAGCGCCCTATGGAGCCCGGTAGAGACTACAGTTTAGGGCTATTACCTGGTATACATCTGTGGGTCGTATTTTGCATTAGAACAGGTTACTACAATCAGCAATGAATACTACCCCCCCCCCCCCCAAACTATTCCCCCCTAACCGGACGCACGGATGGATGGGAATTCGTTCTGTGCTTCGATACTTTCATTTTTGCGCCGGTCATCATGGCGCAAGTTAAGTACTCAACAAGAATGTTGAACGTATTCACCCCCTGGCTATTCGCAGCGTTTGGACATACTTAATTACAGTGACAAGTTTGTTTTCAAGAAGGTTTAACGGTCCTTACATGTGATTGCGACGTTGTTTACACAACGTCCAGTGCAAAGACAAGGTTATTCAGACTCGACCAATCAGCGATCACGACTTGAGCATTTCAGCCGCCGTACATGTGCCGCCTCGCCTGCTATGAAAGATCTGACGTATGAGAAACATGTGTATCATTTCAAAAATGTTTTCCCAGTAATCTTACCATACATTTTTTACATGGAACTTTATACGCCCCATGATTTGTGTTCGTTTCTTGTGATATGTGCCTTTATATAAACATGCACACACAAAACCTTGATGTCGTCAACGTTCACGGTTTGTCTAAAATATTTTCACACATGAAATCATGAGATTAAATTCTAGACACAAACCCTGTTTATAGATACCGGTATTGAGTCTTTTTAACGGTAAACAAGAATGAGAATAAACATGAACAACTAGAGTTCCACGACCTCATATCTTCGCCAAATGATGTCAAGTTAAAACTTTTTCGTATGATGCATTATAAATGTTTCTTATTGATTATGCAAATAATGTCCTCATTAGCAGAAATTATATCAGTTGATCATCTTATCTACCCGACTAACACAATATGTTCAGAGCATAAAAATCTTATACTTCGCAAAGAAGACTTTTGTAGCATTTCCTCATAAATTATGGAAATGAGATACTAATTTGCATTGTCTATTTCTGATAATGTTCACCTTTGCGTAGCTTCCAAATGCAGCTAGAATGGCATTTCCATCATTTACCACTAAGGTATTATAGTATTTTGTAGTGATTGCACAAAGTTGTATGGCCCAAGGGCTACTGAAACGGAGATGGGCGACGCCCTATGCACCATCGGTGTGGGAAGGAACATTGACTTTGACATGCAAATTAGGTATCTGTTTGCATAATTTCACATATGTCGCATGTTTGAGAGTCCTTTTATGAAATGCAGAGGGTCTATAAGCTTTCTTGATTAATCATGCAAATTAGCTCCTGATAATTAGTATTATGTACAACATCATCGAATTTATCTACATACCAAAAATTACGACGATCCGTCGACCCCTTCTTGAGTTTTAGAAGTCAAAACAAAAACGCCCAAACAAGCCGCTAGGGGGCCCAGACATACACAAGTTACTCCCTGCAACAAGACTATCTTCCATACAAAATCAATTGCAGAAAATTTGACCTCAAACCTTGAAGCTCCTCTGCAATACGTTAGATACCCGATAGGAGGCCCGTTATCGAACTTGGCCTTCCCTTTTGCAACTCCTACCCATCCACCAAATATCATGCAAAAGCATCTGCAGCTTCTCGAGTTATGTTGTCAACAAACAAACAAACAAACAAACATACATATATAGCCCGCTGCAGTACCGTAGGAAAACGTCAGGTAAACCATTTTCGAACCCTTCTTTCTGCAACCGCTACTCACCTACCAAAGATGATGAAGATCTACCCACAGACCCACATCACATCCACTCCACCATGGCACAACTGATAGCATAACCTTCTTGGCGAAGGTAACTACTATGCAATCATGTCCTTCTGTAACACTAAAGAGCTATAAACTTCTTCAGTAAAGTTTCTTTACACTAAAAAACAAAGATTTCAAAACCCGTAGACAGTGAGGATGTTCATTTGTCTAAGCTTCAGTAGTTTCGAGCCCCCGGAACTTGTTGACAGAGCTGTGGCCACGCCACTCTCCAGTTATTTAAATCAGACACGGATCAGTTCTCACAGACAGACTATCAAACATTCAAGGGTTATACACTTGCCAGGGTAAATACTCTCTGGCGTAAAGGGGTCGACAGCATGACATCGAACTTTTTCACAAAAGGCGTTATGCCTAAGTCTCTTAATAGGATTAAATCTAATATTCCATTAGGCCTAGGAAAACCAATGCTGTGTTCCGGTTACGGTCATGAAAAACTTAGGGTCGATTGGTAGGGACTCTCTCTTTCGTTCCTCTCCTTCTGTATTTCGTCCAAAGTGTTCCAAACAATGCTGTTTAACAAGGTAAAACTGAAATGCATCATGGGTCTTTTTATATCACTTTTTGCGATAGCAACAGAAATAGGGAAACATGTTGGAAAACGATTCTACAACGTTTTCATCACTCTAGATGTCAGATCGACAATTTTATGCCCCTTGCGATCGACTTCAGAAAGGCTAGGGTCAGTAGGTTTTTGCTAGGGTCGGTCGGTCAGCCGGAAACACGACATTTCCCCCCTAGGCCTTAGGTATCAAAAATGAATCATACAACTTGTCTCTAAAGTTGTGAGTACCGCGGTTGTGTGTGTGTGCTCATATAAATCGTATCTATAACTTGGTTATTATTGTTGAACAAAAGTACGGTGTATCTAGTTGGAGATGCCCTATAAGTCATAAATTCATTGGTATTTTGTTTATCTGAGTTTATATTTCTTTTTCCATTTCAGATCCTGCTCCTCCATTTCACTTACACCAGTAAAAAGGTAATGGCGCAGAGTTTGAGTGAGGAGGGCGGCATTGTGGTGGGACCGGAGCTGAACATACCTCTCGCCTACCCTGGTCGCTTCGAACTCCTACAAAATCAAAGTAACGTAAAGGTTTTCGAAAGCCTTGAGGAAGTCGTCACGGAGGACTTGCAGTCCCAGATGCCGGTTGTAAGGCTTCTGGTAGAAGAAGACATTCTGGACAGTGAACTTCCTCCCGCCGGGGTCGCGTCTCCAGAGATGGGAAGAGCGACCACACATCCACAGCAGCTCCTGTGTAAAAAGGGTGACGTCATAACGATTCTATCTACTCAACGAAAAGAACCACCAGCACCAGTGCAACAGCCTCAAGAGATTCCTGAGCTGCAAAAGAAAGGGTTCGGGCACAAGCTGAAGGGCAAGTTCAAGGGAAAAGGGAGAAGGACTTCCCAGCATGAGAATAAAGAGCCTGAGGAGCAAAGGCCAAAATTGATCTTCACCTGTAGCAACCAAGATGGTGAACTGGTAACCTTGCCTGGAGATCTGAAAGCGCAGTTTACCCTAAAACCGCTGGAGTTCGAGAGCGGCACAACCTACACAGTGGAAAACGTCATTGACAACTTCAAACTGCCGCAGGACGTCAAACTTGTGCACGGAGACTGTCCCGGGGAAGACGACGAGTTCACGGGGTACGTCCGGCTGTTCCACACCTACAGGGATGAAGTGATCGTCGGCACTTCTGTTCAAGACGACGGACAAATTTCCCAGGTCGAGTTTTCTATCAACACGGATATCCAGTTCAGTCCAGCTGACCTAGAACTCTCTGAAAACAAGGAAATTCTGTGCCTTTTTCAGTCTAACGTTCGCACGAGCGTTCTCGTGGACAGTAAGAACATGGATTCGTTCATCCTCGTTATGGGGCAACCATACTCCTCTATATACCAGGACAGAACCAAACTGTTCAAGCCTGCAGATCTCGCGACATACGCAAATGTAGGAGAAATCGCCCCAACCAACCCTATATACGAGGAAACTCCCGACTATCAAGATCCGGACTTACACAAGGCAGTGGTCCCTTCAGCGCCTCCTATGGAACAGAGCAACGTTGTTGATTACTACTCTCCCGTCGAACCACCTACAGAAAAGGATGATTCGACAGATACAATGCCTAAGCCTGAAATCAAACCACGAAGGAATAAGATACCTCCAACAGCGGTACCTGTAGGGTTTGTTGGCGAGCTGAAAAAGGCGCAGGAGTCGAAGAAGACCAGGCCTCCAGTACCGCCGAGACCGAAAGCCGCAGTTACATCGGCGACAGTGAAATCAGACCAAGACACGAGTGATGACTACACCGATTTAATGGACGGCGATTACACCACACTCAAGCCAATCACAGCCTCGACTGTTGAAGGTCCCACAGCATTTGCCGCCTTCGAAAATACCGTGTACGACACGCTTGCGTCGGAAGGTGACCAACCAGCCACTGGGAAACGTGCGTCCGTCAGTGTCAAAGACTTGGTCAAGCAGATGGAATCAGTAGACAAAACAAGTGAAATCGTGTCCTACAAAACACCACTCAACATTCGCCTTGCGCTACCGAAGGAACCAGAGGAAGAAAAAGATGAAGCTACTCCGCGCTCATCCAATCCCCCTGAAGAACAAGGAGGAGAGTACCAGTCGCCACCTAATGTTCCCGCGCAGTCACCTGATGAACTGAAATGTCAAGATCATAGCCAAGCCTATGATATCCCGAAGAGTCCAGCCGTACAAGTGATGTCTTCCAAGCCCCCAGCTACTGGTGGCCACATACAAGGTACAGAAGGGAGGGATGGGTCTCAGCCTCGCATTGGGCAGGTCAGTGTTGGAGAAGACGCGGAAACAGATACTGACTACGATAATGTTGAAGAGATCTACTCTGAGATACCGACAATGGCGGATCCATCGGGGAAAGACGACCATGGACAGTCAGTAGACCCATCAACCTGGGTCCCGCCAGACGACTTGTCAACACTATCCGTCTCGGAAGTGACGGCATGCCTACGTCACCTTAACCTCGGAAATGACGTCATCGCGGCGTTTGAGAGGGAGCGAATAGACGGCGCCCTGTTGAACGACGTGGACGAGACTATCATGACACAGGACATGAACTTGCGCAAGTTAGACGCGCTGAAAATCTTGAAGTTCACACGAGGTTGGAGACCGTGAACAAGCAAGTGCAAGTTTTACACGCACTTGAACTGTAAGTTACAGGTAGATCTGTGCAATGAGACTGTATTTCAATCGTTGGAAGGATAAACAAGAGACGGCACAGAAAAATGAAAGTACCATGTGCGAGAAAAAAACAGCTATGACTGTCACAGACAGTTTCAGGAGTCATCCGGAGTTTTTTCTGATAAACACGTATCCTGTCAAAAAAGTCATGATTTCTCAGGAAATCGCCAATGGGCCTTGATTGAGTTGTTCGTTATGATCTTTTCCCATGTGAAAAGCTTAGGACAATAGAATATAGTAAAAGAAAATCAATACATGATAATCATGCATCGTGTTGGTAGTCTCGTTACCATGGACGTTACTTTCTATACTTGCGTGTGATGTGGAAGGGCTATGGTGGACTGTACATGTGAAAATTGGCCAATACTGCTGTGCCATGGAGCGTAAATGTACGTGAAAAAAACAACAAGCAAATAAGTAACGTTAGTTACACATGTAATGTATTGTACAACCGGATACGTAACATTAAACTTTTTGCAGATATATATTATGTGCAGATCAAAAGTTGTTACTCACAACTATATCTTGTATATTCTATATATGATAAATAAGACTGATAGGACTATCAATTCGTGACAATGTCCACTAGCTTCCGAATTCATAACAATGTATGTTAAGTTATAGTTTGTAGCAATTTTGCAGTCTGGCAGTGGATATACGCATTAGAGTACAAGCAATAAAGCTGATCGTTAAGAATGTGACAAAGCAATTTTTGATTTGCATGGTTGTAGTAATACATACCAATTACGAATGAAACATATGACCTCACAGTGCTTTGAGACTGTGGCCCGATTAACACACGCGTTTTCTGAGTCGCTACTAAAAATGCGTGTGAATTTTGGCCCTGTGTCCCTCCTGTGTGATAATGAAGTTGACACTGACGTCATACTTTCCCAACTTGTCGATATATAGCCCAGATCAACTGGGAATGCTTAAAGGGGGACTCAACGGCAAAGTATTTTGGTTCTGTAGATAATATTTTCGGAATAAACTAGATATACTAGCAACTTGACATTGAATTTGGACTAGGCAGCAGTTGCATTATACAGCAATAATATTCAGATCCTCCGTTGGTACCCTCCAAATAAATCACAGCCAGGTGTAACATATTTCATCGCAACAACATTTGACAAACTGCCTTAGCAACTTAATTTTTTTTCATTTGCTTTCTATTTCATTCTCATAAAGATGCACTATGAAGGTGCACTATGCCAGCAAAAGCCTTGCCGTGCTGTCCCTAACGCACGTGAGAGTCACCAAGACTCAGTTGTCTGCATTTGGCCGCCATCCCTTGATGAACTTCTTGAGCTTCATGCTGTGCACACGTGACACGCCCATCTCTGTCAGCATCTCTTGGTCAAGGTCACACATCAAGTTACCGTCAACCTGGTCCCTCTCAAATCTACAAGTAAAGACTCATGTCAGTCGAACGAATATCTACATGGAACAAACAATCCCCTACACAGAGCCTCGACCGCGGCCTATACAGTACACATTGGGAAAGTCTGGGCCGAGGCTTCCACTTTTGTGGGCGTGGTCTCTAACCAGCTGTCGACCAATCGGCTTTACCTAAAAAACATCTAGGCGATTCTCTGATTGGCTGACAGTTGGTTAGAGGCCACGTCAACAAAAGTGGAAACCTCAGCCCGGTTTAGCAGAGCCTCCCCATGGTATATTGTATAGGCTGCGGGCGTTGCGTACAAGGAGAAAGTAAACAAAAAGTTGGGGACCGAACTTTACACACAGACACCCCTGACAATTCTTGTCACAAACAAATTCCCATAGAGATGGGGAGAATGATACAAACTCGTTTGATCACTGGTAACTGTTGCATTCAAATATTGGGAGATGAATTATTCAGTGTGAGTTATGGATAGATGGCGAGGCTGCAATAAAAGACTTTAAACATGCGCCCTGCCGAAATGATTTTTTTGATGATAGATAGATCAGGACTGATACCCTAGAATCCCTGCACATTCTGTCTCTGTTACTAAAATGAAACATATACCACCTGACCTCGGCACATATTCGGCCATGTTGAGCAGTTGCAGACAGTTGCTGACTTGTTTGATAGTCAGTTGGGAGATTTCTGTAGGCACGTCACTCAGGCTGGAGAACACCTGCTCATAATGAGAACAGAAAAGCAACAAAACGTGTAAAGTAAATGCGCTGTTATGTTATGTACTAATGTATGTTCGAATAAAAATGTGAGAAAAAGGGATAACAGCAGAGAGCAAAGGGGAAGAGCAGATTAAAATTAGGGTTCAAAGGCCTTGTATGAATAGTGTGATGCAAAACAAATGGTGTACCCAACATTTTTATCACTATTGGTTTAAGCTTTACGTATCGAAGTTAAGATATCAATGTTTCAGGGGCACTTAATGAAAATATTCGTTGCTGCAGTAAATTAGAAAAAAAGTAACAAAAGAGTTAATTACCTTTGATAAGAAAAAACTTAATTGACACGACAAAAGTACAATGTCTATCCAAGTCACCTCCTAACGTTACCAGAATATGTTTCGACGGAAAAAAAACATACTTGTTGGAACGTATGGACGTTAATTAAGGATAAAGACTAACAGACAAAGATTCTTGCACCTTTTTACAATGTAGACTTTTATAAATCACTGATTACCATATCTAAATGATCATATATGGAGATTTTTTAGCACTCACCTCTCTTTGCCCACTTGCTGTTTTCCGCTGTGTATTGTGGATTACGCTGATGTGTTCGCCTCCTTCTTTCTGATCTTCGTCTTCAGTCACCACGGGTGCCACTACCCGCAGCGGTGATACCCGACCCGTCACTTTTGTTGTCTTTGGGTCGGGGCCAGTCTTGTGCGACTGGCTTGGACGGGCGGGGCTTCCTGGTTCATCTGAGGAAGACGATATTTTTCCTCTTGGTGCAACAGGAGGTTTGGCAGGAGGGGACTTGGGGGAAGCGGAGCGGAGTACTGGACCTTGCTCAACCTTTCCTGTACCGGCTAGGTTTGAGGTCGGCTTTGTTAATGTTGGAGGTTTCAATTTGGCTTTAACTTCAAACGTAGGACGCGAGGCCGTTGGTTGTGTCGTGGACTTTATGGGGCTGAATTTTGGATCTTGGCTGATAGGAGTCGTCTGCGTGTGTGATGGACGTTGGGCGAACAGACTTTTGAGTTCGGCGGCAAAGGGGTTCTGCTTAGCCTGCGTCTGATCACGCTGGTGTGTCCTCTGTCTTGATGCAGGAGCAGCAGCGCCACCAGGCGGCGTGTCCCTGGATCAGAAAAGAACGAAACGTTTTAGTTCAGACTACAAAGGACAGTGGATTTTAATGACTGTTTGTTATTGGTGATACATGCTCTTTACTACCTTCGCCGAGAAGGTTATGCAGAGGGTAGCGTTTGTGTGTGTGTCTGTATGTATGTAAAGAAGCAGAATAACTCGATAAGGCTTGGATGGATTGTTTTGATATTTGATAGGTGGGTAGATGTTGATGAGAACAGGAAATGATTGGATTTTGGGTACCCAGGCGGCTTGTCACGGTACTGCAGCGGAACTTCCTGTTTGGATATCTCGTGTTCTGGACATGCTATGGTCCTGATTCTTGAGTGGTAGATAGCTCTTTGGACAGAGAGCAATTGCTATAGGTTAGGGCCCCCTAGCGGCTTTTTTGGAACTGCAGGAGCAGGTTTTGCTTCAGATTTTGAAAGGGAATAACTCAAGACGGGGTTGATGGATGGTCATGAATTTTGGTAAGTAGATAGCTGGAGTGATGATGTACATGATTAGATACTTAACATGCAAACTAGTATCTAATTTGCATAATTAATGAGGAAAGTTTGTACAGCCGCCAAATTCCATGATAGGAGTCTCAAACATGTAACATATGTATTTGAGGAAGAGAGAAATATTAATAGATATCAACTATGCAAATGAGGACCTCATTTGCATAATCAATGAGAAAATACTTTAACTCAAGATGGGCTTGATGGATGGTCATGACTTTTGGTATGTAGATAGCTTACGTGATACTTTGTATGATTGGACAGTAATTATGCAAATAAAATTCTACTTTGCATAATTTATGAGAAAATTGTAAAAACCTGCTGTGTTCCATGATATGACTATTCAAATATATGACATTTGTTACTGAGGAAGAGAGGGATGTTGATAGATAGAAAATATGCAATTGTAGGCCTAATTTGCATAATTAATGAGTAACTACTATAATTCCATACAGGTAAATGATGTCAATTTCATAGTTGTGGCATGTGGAAGTTATGTGAATGTGAACATAGTTGAATCAGATTATGCTAATAAGGACCTCATTTGCATAATTGATGATGTTAGCATAACCTTCTTTGTTAAGCTCATACTTTGAGTTCATAACTTCATAATATGAACATAAGAACAGAAACCCACGTACTGAAATATCTCCGGAAACGAGCTGGTAACAAACAAGATTGGGCAAAGATGTACACTGATTTGGTCAAATTGTAATCTTCTCATAGATGTATCGATTTGACTAAGGACAGTTATTATTATTATTATTATACTTTGGACAAAGTCTGTTATTTGGGTGAAGACGATCAACTAGTATGATTTATAATTGATGAGAGACACTCCTAACACGTCAGTCATAAAGGTTAAAATCATTTGGCGAAGGTATGAGGTCGTGGAACTCTAGTTTCTCTTTATGTCAGACTGTTTTCCACATTCTCCCTCCAACATTGTACTCACTGGATGTGTTACCGTCGATATCAAAATGCCGCTCACGTTCACCGGAGTCTTGGTCTGGTGGAATTTTCTTCCTTGTTGGCACCATGCCAAACCGCTAGTAAAGTGCCCTTTCCCGAACATTGCTCTTATCTCTCCATGCGTCAATAGTTTTACACACCTCTTACGATTAACAACGTGTGTAAAAAAAAAACTGTGTGTAAAATGAGAACTGCCCAATCAAGGCCCCAATCTCTACTGTAAGTGTTTAAACGTAAAAGTAAACAGGCGCTGACTTCTTTCACGGTAGTCACCGTAACATTCTCCTGAGCTGACTGAGAACAAAAGGGGGCAAAGTTCACCCACTAACCCCTGAAGGTAAACACAGCATAGACATTGTTTGGTAAAAACACAGAGGTCAGCGTACGTTAGCACAGCATATGCATGATAACCCAGCCCAACCCAAGTTTTCTCAAACAGTGGCGAAGAAGGTTTTCAATGTCTCAAAGTCTCTCAAAGGTGGTTTCTAAAACGATTTTCTGGCGTCGCCTGGCGCAATAGCAAAGTGTTTGGAACCCAGACGTCCGGGGTTCGAATCCCCTGACATGCCCTGTTGATGTCGTGCCCTGGGGAAAGGCGAATTTCTTCACTTAACTCAGGTGAAAATGAGTAGGGCTTCGGTTAGGGACATCCCTTGGATAGGACTTTAAATGGAGGTCCCGGCCCAGGTCTGAGGAGAGCCGATCTTGCAGCACGTAAAAGAACCCACCACACTTATCGAAAAGAGCAGAGCCCTTGCCGGTGGATCAAATAAATCTGTCCTGATATGAGGCTTGTACAATTCAGTACAACCCTGGTGTGTTACGCCATGAGGCGATTTACCGGGTATGCAATACAAGCAAACAGACATACTTGAAAATAACAATATACTGACCGGTCTTCGTCAATAAATTCGTACTCTCCCTCTTCTGGTGGTACAACAGGCCTGGTCACTCCTGATAGAATTGAAAACATCACAGGTGACATTTGAATCTGATGAAGAACCCAACCCAACTTATCTCCAACAGTGGAGAAGACGATTGTCTTCAACAGGTCTCAAAAAGTCTCTCAAACGATTTTGTGCATGTGCAAGCAAATCTGTTTATTCTATTTGCCGCATGATCAGTAACTAACTGTTTTGTAAATGTATTGAAGTCTTGTTTTATTGTGTTTTCAAAATTCATACTTTTCGGCGCTGGAATGCAAAATTGTTACCCCTCCCGACACATCATCATCGCGTGATTTGATTCCATGTGGCAATATAAGGGCACGTGCCAAATGAGAACCGTAAACATTATGATATTTCAGTTTTAGGTTTTCAGAAGTGACTTTTAGAGGAACTGAATTCGAGGCAAATTTGTAGGATTACCGTTTGGTGAAAGGAAATGCATCCCTTATGAAGACGTGTGCTTTCTACAAACCTTTTGCTGGGGGTACGATGCCCTCTGGCACGCTATCATAGTCGTCGTCGGATATGGTCTCGTAGTCTTCCTCATTGCTGTCGTAAGCGTAGTTCCCTGAGGTCGGGGACGAGATAGAAAGTCTCATCATTGAATTATCATCAGGCCTGTGTTTCCGATCACGATATTGACAAAAAATAGGGGCGTAGGCCTAGGTAGGGGCTCTCTGTTTTTTTTTAAAATTCTATTTTTTTCATTTCAAGCACAAGACAAACTATATGAATAAATTGAACAAAGAAATATTTACTACACGTGCATCAACTTTTATGTCCCTCGCCAGCGGTCGCCCCCCCCCCCCAAAAAAAATCTATGGTCGTCAGCTTTTTTTCTAGGGTCAGTTTGGTAACCGGAAACACAACTTTTCCGCCTAGGTCTTATGAAATACCGCATACTTTGCCTGAGAGTGGAATAGTCAATACAAAGAGATCGCTTTTATTCCAACAGAATAACGATATGAAACAGCACTTCTGAAAATCTCCTGAAGCGGTACAACGGCTGACGAAATGCTGACCTGTTTCAGCTTGTGAAGATGTAGATAACTCTCTCACGAGCGTCGCTGGCTTACTGGAGCGGTCGACTTTCGGGGGAGGTTCGTCTGCACCAGGCACGGGCGGCTCCTCACACGGGCCCCGAGCCAGGGGTGGCGGCGCCTCCTCTTCGTCCTGGTACGTCAGGGGTGCGAACTCAAAACTCATGTAGGGATGTTCAGACATCCTGTCGACGTCAAAGTCACGGCTGAAGGCTGTCAAGACAGTCTCGTACTCAGAACTTCGCTCAAACAGCCCCTTGGCGACTAGAAACTTGATCTGGAAAAAAATTTGAAATTTATTCAATACTATTTCATCAGGCTTACTCCGAAGGCGTCGCCAAAAATTTATTTCCCATTCGCTTCCACATACCTCTACATGACTACTGGCAAGGTGAAACGGGATGCAACAGGTGGACCACCCCCGTCCCCTCTTCTAGACTTACCTTCGCCTTGATAGGCATGACCAGGAGATCTTTCTTGTTTTCGTTGGATGTTTTGGTCAGACCCTGTGTGGTGGCGACAAGGTACTTTTCCACCGTGGTTCCCTCCAACTGTAGGATGCCATCGAACGAGTACCCCAATGACTGCATCACTTCTGGGGAGCAATAGTTGATGTAACCACCGAAGAACTGCACACGGCGAGGGAGGGGGAATCTGAAAAGTTGTAAACACGAATGAACTTTGTGTCCCAATGACTCCCAAATCACGGAGTGTAAGAAATAAGCAGTTGGAAGTTTTAAGACCACCCAGGGACTATCTTAACAACCTTTCAGAAATAAGCTTGCATAGAAATTGCACCAGCCGATGTTAATAACAACTCTTATTTTCTTGTACTGCTTTACAATAAAGAAAGAATTGTACTTTTAAATGTATTAATGACAAATTCCCATACTTCGAGTTTTCAAACGCAACGGATGAATTTATATTATATTTTCGTCGCGTGTAGACAATGTTTGTATACATCTACACTTGTAGAAAGAAGCGAGAAGAAGTTGATTCTACTGGATTAGCTTAGTTTATCACCTTTGTCTACTATGTATGTTTACACTATGCATTGTGAACGCCAGAAATAGTTACTCAAGCAACTGGATAAAATTTTGAAACAGTGACTGAATTTTTGGCGTATCTTATTACCTGGATGTCTAACCTTCATCAACGTATGTATTGTATATATTTCATTGTATATGTCACATTCATATTAGGTAGGTCACATGTTAGATGACCTGCATCTAGTCCCTCGGAGCACGAATGTACAATAAAGGTTTTTCATTTATTCATGCAAATATTGCTAAGTTGTCATCTCGGCATAAGTCAACATTGATATACATCATCGTGAGTTTGCCAAAAGTCCATTTCCGTTTGTATCAGTCAATAACCCAACTTTTCCCAAACAGTTCCGCTGAGCAGGAAAGAGATTCTGTGTACTTCCTCTTCTCTAATCAGATTGGTAACCACAATACTTTGTTCTTGAGTGAGATTTGTACACATATAACGTTATACTGAATATCAATGATTGCTCCTCTGTGCTGTGATGGCCCACGGCTCTGTGGCGCAAGTGGTAAACCGACCGCGTTGCTTCTATTTACTAGTAAACCATTACAGGCTAAGATGACCACTAATAAGTATAGTTACTTCTGTTTCTACATTTACTTAGTTTCTTCCTTTTTCGTTTCCAGGAGAGAAGAATTCTCGCTTAGTTTTAAGATACAGTGTACAACTTATAGGACATTCTGTAGCCTAGGTGTCTCGGAGACCCGCATTTTCCATATGCATGTTGAAATTGCCTGGAAACATCTAACATATATGTTAGTTGTTTCCAGGAAATTTCAACATACATTGTATCTCATGTGAGGGTCCGGAAAGGTCTGGTAGCCTGGCTTGATGGCCTGATCTGGTAGACCGTGAGCCAAGAATTTTCCAAAAACACAAGGCTATAAGTGGCAGGAAGACAAACATTAGCCGGAACTTGGCCGAACTGTGGCTACCAGTAGATAGGCTACGGAAAACGTTTTCTTCAAGCAGTCTTCCATCGGGGGCTAGGTGTGGCTGGGATTTTTAACGCTTCCCTCCCTCCACACCTCTGCTTGGAGAATACGGAAAACAGACCCACACTACTCCCAACAATTAAACTTTTGTACACGCAGTAAAATGTATATGCAAACCCTGTGCATGATTCCCCAACAGCGAACCGCGTGGCGAGCCTACCTTTTTATGATGTCTGATATGGTGTAAGAATTCTCGTCGGGAATCACCAGAAATCTTCCCCGGCATTCGTGAGGCAGAAAACATTCCTTTTCATCATTCACACGGCACTTCAGAAAGGGTTTCAGACCATTCTTGGTGGGTCGCTTGGCGTTTTCCAACAGTTCTATCTGGTCTCCACGGTGCAAGCGAACCCCGCCCATGTCGCTTGTGACGGACATATCGGTATCAACACAGACGTACCGTGGAAAGTTCCTAGCCACTTCCTTGACGCTGTTGTAGACCGCGTCTGTGCCTTCTTGTTCAAAGGGTAAAACTTCAAAATACCCCCCATAGTTGAGGGGGATATGAAGTTTGTCAACTTTACTTCCGGGTGTGTCTCGCCCTCCCTCTACCGTGGTCACTACTTTCTCTTGCGTCTTAACTCCGTGGATCTTAAATATCTGTCCCGAGGAGAAACTCCACATTTCTCCGTCGCCATAGAAACCCTCGCTGATTTGCACCATCTGAGGAAAGTCATTGGCCTCTTCAAGAAACTCTTCCGGGCTGAAATCCCTGTAGTCGATCCACTCGACGGTCTCCAGCGTAGCGCGACCCGCCATCTTGTTCCGAGTACAGGAGGCGTCAAGGAGTCAAGCAAAGGTCATTTGTTGCATGGGGACCTCATGTTCAAATAGGGAACTCAACTTTGTAACAATGTTTGCCGCCGACGTACTTCTTATAATATGTTTACCGACTTCTTAATGTGTACAATATTTAGTATTGTGGCATTGTGACGAGACAGGCAACTTTACGTGCTTGGCCATTTCAACACCTGACGACTCTTAAATGTTTCCATCCAGTCAGACCCTTTGCGTATTTGTTTCATTCAACCTCCTCTAGTTACAAAACAAGCTGTTGCAGTACGTTGCCAATGGCATTGGCGAACCGAACACTGCTACGCGACATATGCTGAATCAAAGTCGAAATGCAAAGAGATGCATATATTGTTGATTTTAGAGGAACGCAAAAATTCCCGGACACTCCTACCCCACTCGACCGAAACCTCTGCTTGGAGAATAGATTAAGGTTGCAGTACTGTTACTTTTTCAATCTCTTCATTGCCATCTAGTATACCGTTCGGAAGGCTGGAGCATCTGCGCGTGCATTGATTTTGAAAAACAAAGTGACGCCAGCATGTGTGGTACATTCAATGTATTTATAGTACGCTACCACACTAGTGTCATTTTCTTTTTTAAATACAAAAATAAAAGATTTGTTGGCTGTGATACAATGTTTGTGACTTGTTAATACTACGTTGTATGGCCTCTATTCTGAAAATTTATGTTTAACGTTTGTATGAACAGCATAACTAAAGAAGTATCCATGTATGGATTGTCATGAAATTCGGTAAATTATGTGTGTAGATTTTGGACGTTGTATGGCCTCTATTTTGAAAATTTAGACATCTTGTTTACCCATCTTTTTGTTTGTTATTCTCGCACAAGATTTGGAGTCTGCAGACTTGTTCGTGCCCTAATCAGAAAGGACGCGGCGCCGAGATATACTCGCGGTTGTGATATTTGGAATCATTTGGGTGAACGCCTTTGCCTGTTCTGACGGTAGAGTCAGACCGTTTGCAATTAGTAACGTTACTGCACTAGTATAGCATTTTACACACAAATTGCAAAAAAAAGGTAAAATGTACAAAAAGTTAAGTTGTACTTTTAAGCCATGTTAGTTCAAGGCCGGTATTAAAGTGGACAAGATATACCATGATTCCTTGAATATCACAGTCACATTTTTCTTGCCATCTGGAATTTTCCTCTGTATAATGTAACGTCTTTTGTTACTTAATAGCATCATTTTCATTCGCCGAAAAGGACACGTTCTGGTAGCTGTATATTTGTATGTTAAACGTTTGTCACTGAACAGCATAACTCAAGAAGTATCCATAGATGGATTGTCATAAAATAACGTTATGTGGGTAGATTTTGGACCCCCTGACGGCTTTCCTTGGTACTGCAGCAGAGCTTCCGATCTTTTCTGGACAAGCTATGGTCACGATTATTGGGTGGTAGATAGCCCTTGTAAGTTGTAAGTTATACAAGAAGAAGTGTAACGTTATAACGACCCCGTTTATAATATACGTTTGGACCCCTAGTAGCTTCCTTTGAAACTGCAGGGCCGTTTTAGTAGCAGATTGTGATTTGACATGTAACGTTAACTCTAATAAGTAACTTTGATGAAAACCGATTTTCCGGTATCAACCTTGACTTCAGGCTTCACAGCACCTGTTAGCGATAATGTTAAAGGTTGGCACGCATGCGCAGCACGACCAGTCAACATGGCGGAAGGGTGAGTTGACGTAATCTTTTGGGTTGTTTTGGTGCTCCTTTCTTGGCATTTCCGTCTATTTTCTGGCATTAGATTTGCTGAAGACTGTCTAAATTTGACAAATGTTGGTTTGGTTCACCAGGGGAGGCGACTCGTGGTTCGGCGGCTGGGTGAAGGCTGCGAAAGATAAGGTAAGACTGGAATTCTTCACTGAATCAGATGACGACACAGTTATCTGTGCGACTAGCGAATCGGCCAAGTGCAAATTACACGGAGTGACAATTTCCAACCCTCTGGTTGACACTTCATTAACCACTCTAACACCGCGATTCGCCGCGTCCGAGAAAACACCAGTACAACGATAATCATAGTTGTGATGTCAACAATTTGTCATTTTATGTGATGACGTAACGAACTAAACTAGTTTGAATTGATCCTTGATAAAAATAGAAATATAAGTTACTTCTTACTAAGTTCCTGTATTATGACCGTCTTCACTAAACTAGATTATTAAAACATGTTATACTAAATGTTAAAGAAACCTTCAGTAAGTTACGAATCTTAACAGCATTTTAGAATGATTCAATGAGTGTTAGCCGTGGCGACTCTTTAATCGGGTATATTTTGCTGTATGTCTAAAGACTCTTTGAGGGTAATGTAAAAGAGTCTTTAGACATACAGCAAAATATACCCGATTAAAGAGTCGCCACGGCTAAATGAGTGTATGTTGTTACCACTTAATTTACAGGTAAAGGTTAAATCATACAAGGACAACAACAACAACAACAACAACAACAACATGTGTAGAATATCTGTTATTATGTGTAATTTTTCGATCGACAACCATTGTTAAGATGGCACCATTCAGACACTGTTCTGTGAAGCCATTGTTGATTAGAAATGTATTATGCACAAAATGAAAAGGTGAGATTTATAATTAGGTTGCAACACCCTCAATCTTTTGATTGACCTGTGATGTTGTTGGGTCTGACTATACCATTACGAGTGATCACTGATTGTGTTTAAAAAATTTTGCCTACCACCTGCTTTTTGCCTACCTCCGTGTCACTGTGATGTCATCACGATCGCTCGTACTTTATGTACTGGAATACACTGAAATACATATAAATAACGGTGAAATATCCAGAAATACAGTATGCTTTGATGAGTACAAGAGATGGGAAAACGGGAACAAGAAATTCACAAGAAAATACTGGGCAATCATGGCCCATTACTTTGTTAATAATCATTTACCGACTACAATGTTTGTTTAGTTGGGTCTTAGTAATTAACCCATATGAATACGGGCAATTGGCTATGGAATTTCTGTTGAGGACCCGCTGCGGTGCGTGTTTCCGCTCACTCCGGAAATGCTCCCGTCATTAGCGTGAGACGGTTTCTCCCGTCATCCTTTGCACTGATTTAGCAAACCCCCGGATGCATTCGGTATCACTTCGGGTTACGCTCGGAAACTTCATGTCAAAAGCTCGGAAAATACGCTCGGAAACTTCACTTCGGAAGCTCAGAAATTCGACAACAGCTCGGGCAATTCAACAGAAATTCCTTAGCCTTCCTTCTGTGATATAAACAGTCCAAAATAGGAGTCTGGTATAGTTTAACTTAAGAGTTAACCCTAACCCTAACTCATCAAAGAAGAATATATAAAGAACTTGTTACAGGTACAATATCTGGCAACTTGTACATGTATGACAGTGGAACTATTGCTAATATCTAACAGTTTTAAAGAAGTAATCTAATTTTCAAAGCAGTTGTATTTTGGTAGATTTCACCCTTCTTGATGTGTATCCTGGTAAATAGTCGGACCAGTACTAGTGTTATGCTGTTTATGCTTGTCTGTTGTTCTGACAGCTTTCTGTCGTCTATGTTTATGTTTCAGTCAGGTGAAGTGCTGGACTTCATGAAGAGGGACCTGACTGAGTTCTCCACTGTGGTTCAGAAGGACACGGCTACAGCCGTAGCTTCTACAGCATCCACGGTCAAGACCAAGCTACATGTGAGTACAGCTGCATCAACATTTATGGAGGATACATTATCACTGGTGGGAGCCAAGAGAAATTGCCTCTGCCATGAGGTTGTGGAACAACTGCCAGTTTTGTTTCTCTTTGCTACATGATCTAACATTGACGTCATGATGCAGGGTGGATGAGATGGTTACAGAACATGATATGTGGTAGTGTATTGTGTAATGACGACTAAAACCATACAGGGAGCAAAATTGGATTTGTGTGATCCTTGATTTGAATTTTTTCATAAATTGAATACTGTGCAAGAGGTTAAAGTAGGATTAAAAAGACAACAAATATACATCGTAAAACATTTGTTGTATCTGTGAAATTTGTTGAGAGATCGATCTGTCAAATTTTTGGTTGCTCGTCATGATTCAGTGGTTGCAGCCTCTTGTGAAAAGGAGGTGTACCATGTTACATGTATCCTGCTGCAGTGCAAACACTGTAATTCTGTAATATTGGGAGAAAGAAGGTACAATGGTTTATTATGGAAAAGAATTTAAGATGGAGTGCTCACAACTTCAATTCTTGCACCAACATTCCTTTTCTTAAATGAAAAATAAAAACATTAACATGGTGGTAGTAACAGGTAACCTTTGGAGTCCTAAAGTTGTGATTTTTTAAACAGGAACGCAAGATTTCTTCACCATCAGAACTGGTATGTGTGACATTAAATGCATGTCAGATGGGGTGGCTTGTTTGATGTGCTTTGGATAATAACACAAATAACTCTTCATATTTTCTGCTTTTTGGTGATGGAAGAGTATTGAAACTTTTAAAAACATAAACATGTTATAAGGAATGACCCTGAAAGACTGCCATCTAGGCCTGGTAATATGATAAATAACGTATTGGACACAAAGCTTTGAATTTTTTAAGCCAAGGATCAAACTCAAAAGATACAGAATATCAATGATAAGATTACAATAGTAAGAGTTACCAAAACAAAGGACTCTTCCACTGTTCTTATCTATGCACCTGTACGTGTGTTGACTTCTTATATTTTCCCTAAGTAAGATATCTTTTCCAATGCTACCTTCTACGTCTGGCCTTCTTAGCAGCCTTTTTTGTGGCTTATAAATATAATGTGTGTTTTTTTCTGATGAAATAACTGTTCTAATTGTATTGTTCTGGCACTTTCTGTGGGCTGCCTCCATAGAGGCACCCAAAAAGCCTGACTCTTACAGCCTGCCATGGGGATTACCTGCCTTTTGCATTTTCTGTCTATTATGTGGTCATTTTCATTCTTGATAACCTAGGCCTGCATTGATGATTTTTTATGTTTTATATTTTTATATTTTATCACTGGAAGTGTGATGATGATTGTGTATGTTCTATGAAGGCAGAGCAGTCAGCAACAGGAGGTACTATAAAGGAAGGCCTGTCTAACTTTCTCGGCGCCATCTCCCGAAGCCTGGCCGTGGACGATGATGATGTGGAGGAGATCCGTATTGGCCCAGCCTCACCAACTGCTGTGTACGGCAGGGCACAGGTATACCTGTCCAGTAGTCTTAAAGCGCCTGTCACACAGGCAAAGATCTTCGCCAAATTTGTTGATTGCAAAGTGGTTGCCAAATTGAAAAATGGCCAGAGACTTACACATTTTTCCCCCTAAAAATCTTCCCAAAGACATAAAAGTATAAAAGTGTTCAATTCACGTGTAAAACTAAAGGTAATTGTAATTCCTGCAGCTCAAGTCTTGAAATATTACCAGTTGTGTGTTTGTTTTCATGTCATGTTGTTTTCTGTCAGCACTGCTGTATGAAACATTATTCTGCCCATCTGTAGGCTCGGCTACACAACATGCAGATTGATCCTGGGACCTACTGCAATGAACCTGATGGTAGGGTATTATACCTAACGTTATTATATACAATGTACATGGCCTGAATTGTAAGTTACATTTGCAAGGTTCCACAAAACATGACTTGCCATTATAGGTACGTGTAATCTCTTGCAAGTTCTGGAACATAACCATGTAACTCTTCAGTGATCAGTTTCAGTAAGTGGATGAATATCTTTTACTGTGAAGCCTGGGTTACACATAGCCGAACATGGCTCTCGAACGCTAGCTCTCTATTTTTAGTCGTGTGAAGGTCGGGGGTGATTCGCCCACGTTCTGGTAGTATTCAATTTGGTTAGGAATGAGTTAGCAGAGATTTGTCTACCGCCTTATGGTGAGTTATGGTTAGGTTGGAAACTAGTTGGGAGTAAGTCAGCAGTGGTTATGGCATGGTTAGGATTTTACTGCTGATTAACACCAGCTGAACACTAGCCGACCGTGCCGAACACCAGCCAACTCATTCCAGACCCTCCGTCCAGAGCCGAATGTTTGGTTGGAAACTAGTTGGGAGTAAGTCAGCAGTGGTTATGGCATGGTTAGGATTTTACTGCTGATTAACACCAGCCAAACACCAGCCGACTTAGCTCCCACATGACTCCCAACCATGGTCGAGGGAGAGTCGGCCATGTTTGGCTATGTGTAACCAGGGCTTTTTTAGGTTGGATTCAGTTTTGTTGATTTAAAGTTTTGACTTGTTACATTTTACAACATAATTGTAAAGAAAATGTGATGATTTGTGCAAAACAATACCCATGCTGTACATGTATCTGTAGCAAAAACAAACCCTATTGTCAGCAGCATAGGTTTGGAAGCACCTGAACACAGCATGCCAGATTGTAGGCCCTGACTTTGTTCCTTGTGATATGTACATGTAGGCTCTCAAGACCTGTATCTGAAGTGGCTGGAGACCTTTGACCTGGAGGGGATCAAGGGTGACATATCTGACTTATTGGTGGCTAAAAATGAAGTCAGAGCCTTGTACACACGTTTGGTGAGTACTTATTGGATATCTTAATTCTTCATGTATCCCAGTAATCCATTATTTTGTCTAATTGGACGCAACTACTGTATATGAACCTATGTATGGGATATTACACACATACTATAAATGCCTTTAAGTTTGCAGGGATTTAATTTTGCGGTGGGGGGGACATGGTATGTCTGTTTTGAAACAAGGGAGTAGGTGGGCAGAAGACAGAACCAGCATTTTCGTGGACACTGTATATATATAAGAACTGTGAACATCAAACCTTCACGATAATTCTAACATTTACACTAACCTTACATATGCAAAAATGACCTTACGTTTCAATGACATCCTCACTTCATTAGACAAGCCTTGATTGAATCTGATACACTTTTTTCTCCCAGGTGCCATCAGCTGTTTCTCACTCAGAGTTCTGGCAGAGGTATTTCTACAAGCTACACCAACTGCAGCAAGTGAGATCTTCATTAGAGACTTTTTTTACAATCCCCACAAATATTCTAGAATTAAGAACCAAGGTGCCAATCAAACTGACAAACTGAAAAAAAGAGAAAACTTTCAGAGAAGTACTGGCCCCAGGGTTGAAAGTATCAGAATGGCTACATACAATGTACATGTATCACTGAATACAGTTTTATGTAATTAAGGGTTAATGACCCGCCCAAAGGTGTATATGGTGTCATAACGCTTCGCTCACTCTGTGGTTTTATGAGGTGGTTATAGCACATGGCCAGGCGTTGACACCATATACACCGAGGAATAGGCCGGTCATTAACGTTATTATCATATAGCCTATCCAACCTGACCCATATAAGAGTAGACAATTCCTGTATGACGCATAGATCCCTTATACTATTAAGAATGCATTTCAGAATTTACATTTGTCCTGTTTGTACAGAAGATGATAGATTTCATTTTGGAAACAAAAAATTCCACAGATGATATTTAATAACATTGCAATCTTGGCATGTCAAATCTTTTTCAAATCTATTCTATTATCTATTATCATCATTCCTCCCTGCCAGTTGTCTGAATACTGTTTTCTTTCCGCGCCTTTAGATTTGACTTGTATTGAAATGGTTTATTCTATTTTGTCATATGCTTCCAAATATTTGATTTATTCTAAGATAGTAAACATTTTTGGGAACAAATAAACATTATGCGACTGTTAACAAAAAGATAACGTCCCCCTCTACATAATGGTCGAACGGGTGTGTTATGGCATCATAACACATGGGCAATGGAGGCTTCTGATTGGTCTATGCCATCTGGCTATGTGATAATACAAAATAAATCAAGCAGCTGGATAGATTCTCTAATTGACTAAGAACATTCTCAGTCAAATTCTCAGTCTAACCTTCATAGTTTAAACCTGGATAGTTTTTATAACAGCAACTGAAGGCACTTCTGTATGTGTACCCCAGGATGAGGCCCGTCGAGCGGCTCTTATGGAGCGTGCTGACAACACCAGCCCTAGTGATGACCTTGGCTGGGAGGATGGTGAGTACATGTAGCGCTCAGCAGGTTAGATAAACCACCCCTGGCTCCAGGTGTTGCTCATCCAGGGCTCAAAATATTGGGTGTACTTTTCTACTCCAAAAATAGGACCTGTGTTCTAATTGTTGTTTGTATGTGCACTGGTGCATTTAGACATTTGTGTAGAGTTACACATCAAAGGTACTAGTATTGTACACCTGTATACATCATATTCCTGACATGTAAGATATTTTTAAAAATGTTCTTATTCTATTATTAGTTTTAGATTTTGAATTTAGTTTTTCTGTTAATTTCAGCTAAGTGTTTAAAGGTGTGTTCAGCTTTGTTTTAGAACAAATGAACAGGGTGTAATTGTTGGAAATGTACAATGTCAATGTACAAATCTATCTAAAATGTTTTGACCTGTATTTCTTTTATCATGGATGCAGTCTGAAGAGTGTACTTCCTAGATACTGTGTAGCCATGTTGTTGATTGCAGTCCCATGTTAGTGAGAGATTGTTCCAACCTTTCAGATGAGGATGAGTGGGGCTGGGAGACTCCTGATGCCTCCACCCTACCTGCTATCAGCGAAGGGGCCATAGCAACACAACAAGGTACACAGCATAGTCATGTTAGAGGGTATGCATGGGGGGATCCTCGCAATGCTTAATGGTAAATTTAGATGTAGGAGGGCAGATGTAACTTTTATGCAATCTGGCGCTCTACTACAGGAAATAAAAAACTAGTCAATAATGCTTAACAATGAGTTCAGGATAACAAATATGTGCTACGTAGTATTAAAACAACCTATTTTGCTTGATGAATAATTTTTTGATTAGAGTGTGTGAGTAATGATTAACAGTAAATAGAAACAGCTCGCTACACCTCAACCAGATCAATGTTTTCTTGGCTGTTCCCATGAGTAGGAGTACATCACAAACATAGATACTAGTTCATCTACAATGGTTCACTCAAATGTTTATTTAGACACTAATAGTATATCATGTAGATCTGTGTACAAGCATATTAAGTAGAGATAATTTCTATTCAGATGTCATTGCACATGTACGTAAACATACAGATCTTGTCATTTCTGGCTGTTGTGTGTTGATAAGGATCAAAAGAAGAATTGCAAGAGGTAACAGCCCCAACGGAAGCAGAGCTTGTCATACCGGAGGAAGAATGCAGTCCAAGTGCTGTGTCATCCGAGGAATCATCTGAACTTGTCATGTTGGAGAAACCATCCTCAGAAACCTCAGTGTCATCTGATGAAGCCTCGGCCACAGCCGCGCAGGTGGAAGAAGCAGCCAAGAGGAGTAGTCCCACATCATCAGATTCCTCAGACGTTGTGCTTGTTGACAGACCAAATGTCGAGGACACAAAAGAAGCAGAAAGTGCAAAGACTGCAATGCAAGTACAAGAAACTTCCCTGGTTGAGAAATCTGACAAGGCTCTGGTGGTTCAAGTTCCCACAGTTACCCAAGAAAGAGTAGGAAAAGGAGAAGACACTGAAGAAAAGACATGTATTGCTGAAAGAACTGAGCCAAAACAACAGCAATCCCTGGACACAGAGGGATCAGAGCAGGTAGTGGGAGCAAAGGCAGAAGAAACAATCATAGATAGTCTGGCTGTGCAAGTTGAAGCCCAAGTCAGGATACCTTCAGATCTAGAGAAGGTAGAGGAAAAGGCTCCAGAAACTGAACCACAAGTGCCTCCAGCTGAGAGTAAGAAGGAAGATGTAAAAGAAGTGGGTGAACTACTGACAGACACAAAAGAAGGAGAGAGAGATCGGGCATCGCCAGCTTCTGCTGGGGGCAGCAGTGGGGCCAAAGGTGAGAAAAGAAAGATACTCCATAATCCTGTGACTTAGATGTTTGTTAATGTTTGTCTCTGGCTTTAAATCTGAAATGACTCATTGTTTGGGGGCACATGTTGTTAATTTTTGTTGTTGAATCTGTCATTTTATGGTTAAGAAAATAAAGTTTCATCAATTTCGTGTCATAAAGTTTAGATTTTTTTATGGATGGGGTGAAATTTTTTCTGTCCCAAGAAGCAAATTTTCCTTCCGGGACAGAGGGGCGGGTCATGGAGACAGTCCTGTGTCTGTTTGCATTCTAGATTGCATTTATAACATACAAATCTCTAAGAACCTCTAAGCTGTTCTGGAGGGACCTAAGATGCAGTGAAACTTCACAGGCAGATTTGTATTCCCTTATCTTACAGATTCCTCGGAGAGCCTGAGTGATGATTGGGAAAAAGACTTTGACCTGGACCTAACAGAGGAAGAAATGAGGATTGCTCAAGCTGCTCTTGAAAAAGATGGAAAGGTACTGAAATGTATGAATGAGATACATGGTTAAGGGCACACCACTGTTTGTACCAGGCTTTTGAGGAAAAGGAAACTTAAGCAGCCTCCAAGCTGACATGACCTCGCAATAGTAGCCTCTATTATTACTGGTGGCCTTTTTGCATTGTATGTAATTGTTGCTCCATTTACAGTAAGATTTAAATGAAAAATATGGTAATTTCATAGCCTCTATCAGCCTCTGACAGGAGTCAGCTACAGAGAGAGGGTCAATAGGCGACCCATAGCTTGCCTTTTGTCCCTCTCTCCGTAGCCGGCTAGTAATTGTGTACTGCTTTAACTTGATTTGTATTAACAATATTTGCCTCAAAGTTTCGATAATATTGTTCTTCCAGATCTAGATATGTCATCTCATTTTTGGCGACGCCTCAATGGCGAGCCAAATGGTATAGTATTGTGTGCAGTTGGCAGATATTCTAGGAATTGCACAGGCATTTGTCTACAGGAATCTTAATCTCAGAAGAATGTTTGGAATGTTAGTCAGCAGCACAAAGGATAGAAAGTGGGGCCATTCCTCCCAGAGAACCTAGACATGTGTTAGCCAGATGTCAGAGTCAGGCTTATGTATACCAAGGACCCATTTAAGACCTCAGATCCAGTAATATTAGAAAGTTTATTGCAAATTCCTGCCCGTAGGCTAATTGCAAGTACATGTACATGTATACGTAACACAGAGTGGACAGACAGATAATGATGAACAATATAACATATGACTTCTCTAGTCTTAACTACTGACATAAGTTCTAGCTTATTGGGTTCCGCTTCTTTTTGTGAGACAGTGGAGGACGAATGATCCCACTTTTTCTGCAATGTGTGGGTTTTGTGATGTTAAGAGGAGAGTAGTTTTCTTTTCGTCTGAAAACGTGGAGAAATTAGGATGGAAAATGGTGGCCTCTTTAAACAGCTCATTTCTTTCGTGGTCTTAGAATGGGCAACTTGACATAAAATGTGTTTGTTCTTTTCTAACAGTGTGTGGCTGTTACAATGTTTTTTATATGTCTTGATGCTGCTTCTTACAACTGTAAGATTTAAAATCTTTCTTCTGGCAATGGGTCATAACTGCATCAAGTTTGTACTGATACAGATTGTGCACACGCTGCTTCAATTACCTATAACGTTACAAGCAGAATAGCTAACCCCATTCATGACATCATGAACACGTCCAAGCCATATACCACACGTAGACAGAAAATACTTGAAACCAAGGAAGGACAGAATCTGGAACGATGTCAAAACGGAAATCATATTCAGATCCATCAATGAAAAATTTCACTGCCACAAGGAAATTTAGCAAGCCAGTTAGAAAGATTCACACAAGACTAAATAGCAGTTAGTCTAGTACTAGATGATTACTATATCCTGCTGATATAATCCTGTGCAATTACAAGAATTGTTAGGACACATTTTTACAAAATAACATTTCTGTGGATTAAAAAGGCATTTCATTAGGACTCCAGGAATTCCTGGTATTCCATTGGGACTGGAGTTTCTGGTATTCCAGTTGGACTCGCATTCCATCCTGGCATACCAGTGCCCTAAGCAGGGTACAGTAAAAATTAAAGCAACAACCTCCGTCACCAAAGCAATGTCATTTTACCATTGCCAATCTTGTTAATTTTGCTATTGTTTCAGGACACTGAAGACTTGGATGATGATTGGGAGAGCTGGGAATGATGGACCAATCATTGAAACTGCTGTCATCGAGGCTGATACAGGAACATTTTATAATGTTTTGTGTTGTGCAAAGGAGCAGCGGTTGTGGCCATTCAACTCTGAGTTAAATTATTTCGCTTTACTACTATTATCCCCATAAAACATGATGACACATTCATTGATGCTGGTTTATGTGATATACATGTACGTTTATATTAACTAAACTGTTGTAACTTAATGGTGCATGTAGTGTTCATAATATACCAAGTTGCAAAGTCTTTTTCTTTCTGTATTATACAGCTCTATAATGTTAATCTGGGATATCTATGGTGGGTAGTATATACTGTTCCATTAATCATAAAAGTGAACTTACCATTCCATAGTTGATGGTAGTTTTACTTTGTTGCGTTGTCCTGAGGTGCTAAGGACACTCCACATTGTCAATATATTTTACCATGATTATGTGACCAAAGTTAATTTTAGAGGACTTTGTCCAAGCCATATATACCCCCATTAATGGTAATATTGATGACCACAGCACTTAGCTGTTCTAATTGGGAGCAAGAAAAAAGGACCTGGGCAAAATGCCATATCCAAGATTTAGAAATTTGTGTTATGATGGGAAATTTCTAGATGAATTTTTGTGGAACTTGTCTCATTAAAAACATGTCCCATTAATATTTGACATGGCTACCTAGCTCAACATGGATGCTTTTTTTCTTGGTTCAGGACTCACAGATTATTTGATAATCCCTATTGTGTCTTCTTCACACATACATGTATAGGGTTTGAAAAAATATGCTACCTTGTAAATGTGAACTGAAGTGGTGATGGACTGTATTTGGATGTTGTAAAAAGATTATACGGTAAGATAAACAAGCTGTTATTTTTTAAGCAAGTACAAGAATATGTATGCCTAAGGCCACACTGACTTGATAATTTGGATGACATATGTGCATCGATTTTAGGCCGTTTCCAAAACAAATGTTTGCAACCATACTGTAAATTATACAAAGCAGCTACAAAATGAGCAAATATATATAATAAATACAAAAATATCAGAAAATGTTTATTTCTGTAATTCTTAAAATTTTCTTGGTGGTTTTGTGTTCGTGGTTTTTGCGGTGACTGCTTCACTGAAAACTTAAATCTGTAAAGGTGCCAGTGTTTCTATTACTGTACAGTATGTGACAGTTCTATCATGAACAGTTACTGAAAACCACTGCAATCCCATTTCTCCTTACTGCAAAATTAAAGGCAATTTGTGTTATCAGCTAAGTCTTCCAAAGTCAAAGATGTGAAAGGAGAATTTCTTGTTTTGGTATACAGACGAAGCCACTTAATTGCACCTCGGATAAACGCACCTTCCATTTAATTGCGCCGAATCCCAATATCCAGAACCGGTTCCCATTCACTGCATTGTTCGTGACTCCGCATATCTGCACCGCGCATGGTCACCAATGCCGGATAACTGCACCAATTTTTTTTTCAAAAATCCTCGACAAGTTAACTGAAAAGGTGCGCTAAAATCGGCAAACGCGGTACAAATGAGCCGATACCTGCAAGTGTAAAGGCGCAATACCGCCAATATGTTTTAAACTGTTTTGAGTAACAAAAGAAGGCGGTCTCCATTGACAGTTACGTTGATAGGAATCGTATGGGAGGTCCCGGGCGGGTCACCCGTAATCAGTAACCAAGTTTTAGTTTCAATGCCTAGTTTCATGGCGGTACATGATTTACGTAAATCGACAACTGCACTCTACCTACTGTAACACAGAAACTGTTATCCCATGAGTGGCATGACGATGTTTTAGAATGCCTCCCCTGTAATATTACGTGTGTTTTAATGCGGTAGATCGTATGGAAAAATGAAAGAATGCAAAATCAAAACAAGTTCGTAGTCATTTCTTTATTTTCAGCAAAGGGTCAATAAATAAAGTTACTAACTGAATAATTTCGTCTGTTTTCTTTGTGCTAGTGTTTCTGACTAACAATATACCCCCTCGCCCATGGTGGTGCGGTCCAGTTGGGCATTTCGCATAATTGCACCAGCCGGATAATTGCACCAAAAACGCTGACAAATGGGTGGTGCAGCAAAGCGGATTCTACTGTACCATGTTCTGTGTGTTCAGTCATTTGTTCAACCTTCCTGACCACTTATATTTCATAAGGCAATTTTTGTTTGTTGCACACTGACATAAGTTTTAGGGTGCCAAGAGATTGTCATCCATATTAATCAAATCAGTATGGTCTAACTAAGGCTCTTCTACTTGCATTCTTGGTGCAAATAAAAGATGACAACAAAGTCCTGTTTTGTCTGTGGTATTTTTGTATTAGATACAGTGAGTAGAAAATGACATGCAAATCTCCCTACATTGCCAAATGTACATTGTACATCTGCCATGATAACACGTACAATAATTCCATCACCAAACTCATGTAGTTTCTTTTTATAAAAGGGTAACCAAAAATAGAGACAATATAAGAACACATTTCTACACAATGTTGAATACACTGCCACAAATGCATTCCTAGCAAACAGTACAAGTCTTTATACATAAGGCTGCACCAAGTAATTTTTATGGATGACGTCCTTTGGAGACCCTAAATCTGATGCGAGAGCGCGAAAAAAACCCAAGAAGGGCCGAAAAAAACAAGATGCCTAGATTTGAAATATAAACTATAATAGTCGACGACAAATGTTAGGACACAAATTGAATGAAAGAACACAGTGTAACAACTAGCAATTGTTTTATTCATCATGAAAACAGCAATAATTTGAATAAATCAGTTGAAGTTGAACAGCAGTTGTTGTCCTGTCCTGTTTCTTTCCATATCCCATTGATTTGCGGCACTGTCGTAACTCTTTGGTCATAGTTACAGGGAGCGGAATTTCTTGTGTTTTTTCTGGAAACAGACCAAAATCAATGCGCGCGCGGACGTCATCCATAAAAATTACTTGGTGTAGCCTAACTGCTCTTCTACCACAAGTTTCCTTCATGATTCAAAAGACATGTCAGATGAATCATTCTGTACAAACACTTTGGCATGCCACACTTACAGTGGCATATTTTCCAAGTTACTGCAGCATCAGCGTTAAGCATGAAGTGAGATAATACAGAATATAATCTACATAAAAATATGACTTATAGTTGATTAACATATTTCTAGGCTTAGTCTGACATATGTACATCCTAGTAAATATCATCATTGAGTTGATAACCATGATTATCTGAATACAGTACTCTGCTACTAAAAACTTTCAATTATAGATCTATCCCAACATTTCTATAAAAAGTCCAGACCTCATGATACATGTTCCCCAGGGCACATGTACCTCATAAAACATTCCTCATTCATCAAGGCTTATATATAGATACAATTATGATATTATATTTCTTATAGTAACACTATTCAGCTCCTTGCAAATGTATACTGGTATAAATGTCATTCTATAACATTAAATGTATAAGATACTACAAATTCATGAGTTAAAATCCAAAGCTTGTAATGTGATTCAATCTTTATAAGAAAAATTCAAGGGCTTAGTGTACTACATAGTTACACATTCTATGCATATTCTAGTATAAAATCTCTCTATGTTCATTTGGTGAATCTGTGATTGGCCCTATCATGTAGGCCATATGAAGACATACCCTTCACTAGTTAAAATACAGAACAAATCTTACATTACAATAACCTCAGGCGCGTTCAAGTCAATCATTTGTGGCTCTGGGACAATGACTTCTCTCCAAGCAGAGGTGGGGAGAGCTGACAAAAAACGGGGCATAGGATAAAAAGGTCACTCTTCGCCACCACCTGCTTGGTGAGTAACAAGGACACAGTGCATGAGCGCTGAGACGGAATTCCACCAAAGACTCGACTTTATTAATCTTTATCAAGAATGAGTTTAGGTTTAAGTTAGAATTCATACATGGGCATGTGGTGAATGTATTATTCATGCATACATAGAGTAAGAAGTATAAATACTGAGAATGTATAATCTTCACATCTGTAGATCACTAATATTAACTAGAGTTCCACGAACACATTATCTTCGCCAAATAATCAAGGCTTATTATGGAGAGTGATTGATATTTACGTGCTTATCACCCCCTGCAAATTTGATCATGCACCATACCATTTGGAAGTTATGATGGGGCGAATGAGTCCAGTCTAGATGGGGTTAAAAATCATTTGGTGGTACAGGACTAGTATATGTGTAGAGTGTGCTGATACAAATGTATATGTTATAACTGGTCATGAAAAAATATGAGTATGTTGATATTATATGGGCCACAAAGGTTCGATATTGCAGTGTTGTAAGTTGAAAGTGATTATGAAATGGTACAGTCAATATATATGAATAGAATAAATCTTTATTCCATATCATACACATTTTGAAAGACATAGCACATGTACATGTGACTTTTCCGCACCTAGCAGTGGTGCAGTTTTGGTACAGTGTACTCTCCAAGCAGAGGAGTGGGTCTGGCTGGTTTTTGACGTGTTTTTAGGTGTTTTTGTCAGGCTTTCTATTTTGTCCCCTTTTCATTATGTCGCCAATCGTGGTGAACAAAAATGCCTAAACTGAACGCGTTAAAAACCAGCAGGACCCACACCTCTGCTTGGAGGATAGTTTATTTACTTGACCTACATGTACGTTTATGCAAGGCCATCTGGTTACATGACCTGACAGTCCCATGTCCGATTATGAAATGCAGTGGGTTAACCAACTTTCCTTTCTAATTATGCAAATTAGCTCCTGATTTGCACAATTAGTCATTGATTATGTAAAGCACCATCTGAGCTCTATAAATACCAATTATCACGACGATCTGTCGACCCCTTCTCAAGTTATTCATGTCCGAATGTCAAAACAAAAACACCCACTGCAGTTCTTAACAAGCCGCTAGAGGGCCCAAATATACAGAACTTACTTTCTGTGGCATTAACTATCTACCACACAAAAATCATGACCATAGCACTTTCAGAAAATATGCCTCCAAATTTTGAAACTCTGTTGCAGTACCTTAGGTGCCCGCTAGAAGGCCCATTTTCGAACTTGACCTTCCTTTCTGTAAACCCTACCCATCCACTAGATATCATACAGATCCATCAACAGCTTCTTGAGTTATGCTGGCGACATACAAATACACATCCACACAAAGCCCGCTGCAGTACCGACGGAAAATACAAGGGGAACAATTTTCAAACTTGACCTCCGTTTTCACAACATCTACACACCTGCAAAAAATCATGAAGATCCATCACCGTTTCCGTCACTTTTTTTGCCTACATACAAACACAAAAAAATGCAAAGTCCGCTGCAGTACTGTTGAAAAACGCAAGGTGAACCATTTTCGTACTTGACCTTCCTTTGCACAACCACTACACACCTACCGAAAATCATAAAGATTCATTGAAGCTTTCTTGAGTTTTGCTCCTGACATACATTCAGACCCACCCAACAGATTTTTCAACCGAAAACATAATCTTCTCCAAGTACAAGTACTCGGCGAAGATAATAAGTTATCTCTGGAGCTCCATTCTCCAGCATTACCCTGTAGTCACAGATTTCATTGTCTTCCTTCAAATTCTTAATTTTCAGCAATCAAGGCCTGGCAAGTCATATTTGGTATCTACACTATAGTCTTGTAGATATGGGGACTTGAGACTTGGATGTTTCACACTTTGGAGTCAAACTTAGAAACCCTCCTTCCCACTGCATTTCTGGGAATGTTTGCAAGAGACTTCCTGACTGGTTTTAATCCCTTCAGCCCAACCGGTACCGTTGGTTTATCATCTGCCTTCTGAGAAACTGCTGCTACTTCAGGTTTTATTTCTGCCTGCCCAACCTTGGTTGAAGTGAGCGTTTGATTTCTGTCATCTTTCTCTGGGGCGCCAAATTTATTCAGCTTCTCGGCAACTGTGTTCTTTGGTATGTTTGCCAGGGACTTTCTCCCTTTCTCCTTCTTTGGAGTGTAGACTTTGCAATTGGTGTCAAGCTTCTTTGGGATGGGTGAAGGGTTTACAGGACTATCTGGGGGCGTCATCGTACAGAATTGCGTTACCTTGGCCGAGACAGCATTGGAGGGAATTTTGGAAAGGGACTTCCTGGACAAGGATGGGGAATCCCTCAACTTTGGGAAGACCTTCTCAGAATCAACTGGAAGTTTCTTTTCAAGCTTAGTGTCACTTGTGGTTACGGTAGGGACAGTAGCACCATTGTCCTTAGTTTTCTTTGCTTCCATGTTTATGCCACTTGCGTCAACAGTTGGATTTTGAATGGTATTAAGGATTGCCGTAGTTCTCGGAGTGCTTGGTGGGTGGTTTTCTTTGTTTCCTTCCTTAGGATTCTTTTTTTGTGGAGAATGTTTTTTGACTTGTGAAGTCCCCACTTTGTTTCCATCATCAGAATTACTGGACTTAGAAGTGCCAGTAGTCCTTCCTGTAACACTTACAAACTTATCAACTTTGCAAGGAATTTCTGTACTAGGAAGGTCAACGTCTTTGGCATGCTCTGAATTCTCATGATTGTCTGCACCATCCTTCCGTGCTTTGTCACTTTCATTTTTCATGGCTATATTAAGCTGCCATTTCTCTGAATGCATTTTTTCATCTTTGGATTCCGATAACAATATTTTCTTAAGATCATTTTGTTTCTCACTTGGTAAGCTGTTATTTGCAACAGTGATTGGCTTGATGATGCCTTTGATTGTCCTTTGCTTCTGGGCTGTATTTGAGGCTGAGCTACATGCACTACCCTCAGCAAACTCTAGAGCCTTCTTTGCCTTCCCAGATACAGCTTTGGGAGTGAGATGTATCTCCTCCCATGTTTCCTTGACAACACCCTGACCCCTCTTTTCAATCCTAGGTGACCCCATCCCCAATCTAACCATCACTGGCATGTGTGCAGGGCTGCGACCCTCCCTCTTCCTTAACCCCGGGGACTCACCAACTTTACCACTATATGGTATAATATCATTCGGTGATTTTGTCACTGTACCATAAGCATTATTCTTTCCCAGCCTTGATTCTATAGAAATCTCTTTCCTTCCCATCAAGGGTTTCTTAAGGTATGTAGCAGCAGTTCCCATCCTTACACCTTGTCTTCCATCCCTGCTATTGTCTTTAAGATCCATCTTATGTACAACAACCCTGGGGTCTTTCTTTCCCTTGTTGCTACTGTCAGTGGGACTACAGGGGGTAATGATGATTCTAGGAGGGGAGGAATCCCTTGACTTCCCCCACTCACTTAGCACCTCCTCAGACTTTGCAAATGAAGGGTTACATGTTCCCTTCCCTGAGAACCTCACCCCAGCATGCAGCCCTTCCTGTGAGGAAGACGTATCATCTTGTAGCTTACTTGATGATTCTGACAGGCATTGCTGCTCGCTATAAATATCAGGACAAGACTTGGCTGGGGGTAACCTCTCAGTAGTAGAAACATCTAATACTGACATGACTGCTTTAAGCAGGGAGCTGTGGAGATCTGGAGTTGCTAAGGAACCTTCCAGGACACTTGGTGCACCTGCCACAATGCCGGGTGTTCCAGGTGCTTTCACCTGCACACTCGGGGTCCGGCTCGGCGGGCAGGAGGGAGGTCGTGACCTGGGAAGTATCTCTATGTCGTCTAGCTCCTCCATGTTGATGTCAGTGATGTCTTGTTGGGTGTCATCACTCTGGGCTCTGTGGAAGCCGAATGCAGCCTTGATGTACTGGCCTGGTGTGGGACATCCCGGTATGTTGCCATCACGGTTAGGGTGGCAGTAGTTATAGTACATCGTCATAGCTATTGCCCCTGGAATGTAGGAGGAAGAAAAGACTTTAAGGCCCACTTTACACTCAGCTTTCGCGACAGAGGCTATATTTCCCGCTGTCGGGATGCCGCTATCACAACGTCTTTAGACACACCGCCCGGAAATCTGACAGGACGCTTGCGGCGCTTAGATTGTGGTAGTGACCTAACCTGACCCATTGTGACCTTTGACATAATGCGCAGAATCAAAATGTTTCAGATGTTTTTCTTTATGACTTTTGTATCTCATTCGTGTTTTATCCATCATGAGGCAACGAGCAAGCTAGCGCGCAGGATACCGGGAGATGCTATTGAGACATCGCCCAGCTAGAATCCACCCTGCTTTACCTCCCCGCTGCCATTGCTTTGACACGGGGTGGCGATCCTACCCACCGGGCGATATGGCGTTATGTAAGGGTACCGGCGACCTTTTGGCAGAAATTTGTCCAGGGCAGACTGTGTGAGTTCTACAAGCGGTTCAGACTTTGAAGTTGTCTGGCGACCACTTCGGAGTAGTCAGGAGAAAATTTGAAGACAGCAGCACTACGACAGCGGGAATTCTCTTAACATGGGGTTCCCGCTGTCGCCAGTGCCGCTGTCGTGAAAAGCTCAATGTAAAGTGGGCCTTAATCAGGGTGAAATGTATAATATCTGTACATGTATCAGTATAGCGAGTGTAACAACCCTTCTGTGTAACACACCAGGCTTTGTAGGCTAAACTGAACGACCTGTAAACTATAAACCTGTCACACCTAACCTTTGCACAATGTCATCTAAATGCAAGTGTTGTTTAAAGCTATCTAGTGAGGATGCCCCTACTGTATTTAGTTAACCAACGAGTTCCACTCTACGACAGGAAAATATGAATTTTTGAACACATCAATCCTAGGTTGATAACTCTGGTTCCTAAGGCATCCCTATTTCTTGTTCTTTTCTGAGGTTAAATTGTATCATTAAGTACTGAATAAGTTTAGAAATTTTGTACATCATGTACAATTTGGACATTTTGTTACAATATTGGTATAAAATTGATAACTTCATTATGTCATAAGAAAAGTCTGAGATAGGATAAATGATGTACCAATGAGGAAGCCTCCCCACACAGCCATCATGACGGGTATGTTGTACCAGACACCCAGCTTCCTGAAGGGATACCAGGCCCCCATAAGGGCGGAGTTCTCCAGCAACATGATGGTGTAGAACCCCACGATATGTCTCCTCGTCCGACCCTCCTGGAAGTAGATGTAGAGTATTGTAATGAATCTACATTAAACTGTGTTAAGTCATACCAAGAGCTTCCTAGATCAACAAATGGTATTTTCATTTCCTTTGGAGTAAGGCCACAGAAAATAGATTTTGTGGATGACATCAGAGCACACATTTTCTCCCGATTTAAAAAAAAAATCTTGTTCCCCTCCAGAAATAGTCAGTAAGATAAGTAAGATAAGTGGGAAGATGCCTTGTGGTGTACTTGTAGAAGGGACACTAGTGTGGTACATAGTCTTGAGTGTAGTTGCCAACTTGGTAATAAGCTAGTTCGGAGTTGCTACTACGCATGTGCAGTGTCAAAGGCGAAAGCTCCCGGCTTGAAAACAGTGCTCGTCTCGACATTGTTTTGATTTGCATAACAACGCCCCGCCGGGTTTTGTTCACGTCTGGGGGGCCTTCACCTTTGACACTGCACATGCGTAGTAACAACTAGCTTATTGACACTAGGCTACCACATTAGTGTCACATTGTGCACTAATTCTTCTTGAATACAAGAACAAAATACTGCCGCGATACCAATTGTCTTGTCACTCAAATTCTTGTTACAAAGTTTATGGTCTTTATTTTGAAAATTCAAATCTTGTTTTTCCACCTATCTTGTTTTTTTCACTAGTAGTAGTACTGTTGCATTATGATATTGATTTTGGAGTCTGCAGGGGATGTAATCAACAAAATGTACCTGTTGTGACCTTACAAACATAAGCTAGAGTTGAGATTGTCAGTTAGTGGCCTGCCTTTATGTTGAAGAAACAGAAGCAGTAGATGACCCCGACTACAGCATTGAACAGCCTCTCCTCCCACCAGGTGTCACAGAAATCTGTCTTCTGCAGGTAAACCCACACGGTCATCAACAGCCAGTGGACACCTGTGGAGCAGATATACACAGGATTATCTCTCTCATTGGTCAAACTGCTAACTGCCATGCTACCATTGGTTGAACTGCTAATTGTGATGGAATGTAGCTTGTGAAAGCCCTGCAAACTTTTTACAGGTTAGGTACATGTAATAAGTTTTGCTGCACTGGTCCAAAAGTTATTTATTTCCTTGTCATTTATACACATACCATTTTTACTATTTCTATCCATGTGCTTTGAAGTTTGAAAAATGTGAATGTGTGTGTCCATACTGTACATATTGCTATATCTCTTACTTTATATGTACACAAATCAATCTCAAAATGATGACATTTAATCCTGTTTAGTTACTTTGAATTCCTTGCTATGACATGAAGTACATTGTCTTCAATTACTGTTATGGTATACAATAAAAACTATTCTTGCAGAGTCTAAGAATGACTGAGTGTGTATATATAGCAGCTGGTGGCAGTGGAACCATACTTACCAATGACAACACAGATCCACTCTTTATACACTGATGTGAACATGGCCAGTGCCAGTACCCGTGATGACACCATGCCGATACGCCACACTGTCTGGAGGAACAGTCCTCCCCATGTGATCTTCTTCTTGTCCTTCCTGACCTGCCTCATGGCCTTACTGTAGGCAGCAATGGCCCAGGACAGTGATATCAGCGACACACATGCTGATGTACCTGCCAGGGGGAACATCTTCAGTTGGTCTACAGAGCTGCTTACATGCCAAATTAATGAACTCCATACACATGTACAGTTACACCTTAACAAGGATATATATCGATGTAAATTTACTCACTTCTGTGGTGGTTCTATTATGTGGTAGGAGGGAAAAGGAGGTTTTCATAACCTGACTAAATCGTGCTCCTAACATCCCGCCTGACTGACAAACTGTAACACATAACAGGGCTGACATTATTTTCTCCAGACCTGTTCCCCCCCATAAAATCACCTCCGACAAGGCATATGACTGCACAGCACTGCTGTACTCTGAATCATGCTCCTAGTAGCCTGCCAAACTGACAGGACCCCAGGGAAGGGGTCAGTTAGCCCCTGGCAGTGAAAGATTGTGTAACACACGCTAGAGATTTTTTTTATATCTTGAATTCGCAGTTGAAACAATTCTGTAGAATGGTAGTAATTACTGTAGATGTGCATTGGAAATGCACAGTGGCAGTGTCATTGATTTGATGCAGTGAGGTCACTGCAAACGTTGCAAAAGTAAAAAAACTCTGCAAAAGTTTCAAGATTTAAAGGAATGAATATCAAAAACCATTGCAATCTTTCACACTCCTTTCAGCCACTGCATATCCTGTTCATGTAGATGAAGACACAGAAGATGTTAAAGTACTTAGTACATGAATGAGAGTCTCAACACCCGTAAGCGTATTCGCTATGGGAGCCCCGTACCAAGTATTGTCAGTTTGCAACATACCAGTCAGGAAGTTGGCATCTCCCATTTTGAGCATGATATAGAGCTGCAGTATCAGCTGTGGTGCTGACTCCATGAAGGACTCAAACAGCCGCAGCATGCACACGTCACTCTGCTGCTGGTACAGACGCTCAAAGTCTATGGGATGGTTAGTCTTCCTGGCCTCCCATCCTGTCTGTAGAGCCTGGACATACCTGAGGAGAGGCAGAGAACATGGCGAACACTTCACCTGGCTGCTGATAATGGTTAGATTATACAAATGTGTTATTTAAATATCATTGTATATAACAGAAATGTACTACATAGACTTAAGGCTCGAAATACATTTTTGGGTCAACCTGCACTGGTGGAGATGGAAAAAAAATTACTTGCACCAAAAAGAAATTACTTGGACAACCAAAGGTAGTACTAGTATATATATCTCCTTTTCTGATCTGATGTTTCAGATTATCTTGGACTTCTGTCACTCTAATCTATATTTAGCCAGTACTAAACACAAAAGCTTCTAAAACAGTACTAAGTATGATATTTTAACTAGGGTACTACTACTACTGTCAGTAGTGGTAACACTATGTCATATGGTATACAGGTATATGTCTCAGTAAGGACTTGGTAAAAAGTACATGTAGTTAGGATATGTAAATGTTGCTTGCTTGATCTGTAATTTGTTTGAGCACTATTCTTCATTTGGAGTTAATTAATATCTACATGTAGGTGAGTAAAAAGAGGTAAATTTTTACTTGTGGTAACTTGCACAAAGGAGGGTGCATGCAAGTGGTATTTCGAGCCCTGGACTTGTACCTGAACCATATCTCCCTGCAGCTGCTTTATCCACTTAAAGCCATACACAAGACCAGAGGAGAGTGTTCTGGTTCTGCTAATAATATTTTCATGAATCCAAGACCGTAATTACTATAATTGTGCAGTATAGGCAACTTGACCTTGAACCTAGCTATAGCCTAGGCAGCAGTTGCACTATACAGCATCAATCTTGTGGTAACCCAACTCCCCTCCCCCAAGTACCCTTCAGATCAATAACAGCCAGGTGTAACATGTTATATCGCAAACAACCATTGGACAAACTTCAACTTGGCGGCTCTTAGAAACCTTAAGCTTGGGTTGAGCTTAAAAATTACCTTTGCATTTGTGTTAGGAAATCTAGGTCCGATGTTGAGGTCCGATGTTGAAAATAATGGTTGTAGCGTGTATGTGAATATGCATTACACCCAACGGGTCATTATATAAACGATTCATTTTATCTGTCCATCTGTGAATAATATTTACAAATTTGTTTGATTTTGTACTCACAAAGATCACAAAAGATGCGAAATTTAGGAAAATAACACTTTCCTCGGCCGGGTCTTGTGTATGGATACAAATTCATTTTTCTCATCGAGGAGGTTTAAACTAATTAAATGCCTGTCATCTTCAAGGGAGACAGGATTGTCTGGGACTGCATAAAAAACATTTTGTGTTCTAACTAATGTAACTTATCATATGCATGATTCTAAGGAAGTGGCTCACCTGTAGATGGGCCCCATCTGAAGACAGTGAATGAGCCAGCTCACCCACCCACCCATGTTGTCATCAGCCATAAACCACCTGGTGCTGAACACCTGCATCACCAGCGATGGCACGATGATGAAGGTCAAGGTCAGGGACCCCCACTCCACACGATTGCCCGCTCGGAAATATTGAACTGAAACCATGGCGTCTGAAAACAAACATGTCCGTTTGTCTGATTATTATATACACTTGAAATACTGGTTGCATGTGCACTTTTGTGCACCCGGAATTGGAACTAGTGCACATTCATACTTTTGTAGGCTATAGGGTAAAGGTATTGTTGTACACTACTTTATAGCAAGTCACCATCTAGTATACAGAATATTCTTGAAATCAGAATCATTGAAAGCAATATAACCTTTGTTGTACTTTGTTTGATAGAGTTCAAATCCTCATATAACAACTTCCCACCTGATTCACGGTGGCTAACGTCTATATCTCTGTTCACAGGGCTCGAAATAGTGGGTGCATGTGCACCCGTACATGTGTGTATCCAAAATTGGAGCTGTGCACCTAATTTTCGACTGTGGGTGCACCTAGATATTTTTGTACTCTATAGGGTAATGGTTCTCTTGTACACTAGCATACAGAATATTCTTGAAATGTGAGTACTGTATCAGAAAACGCAATATAACCTTTTGTTGTACTTTATTTGATGTGTTGCTTGGTTGAAATTTGAAATCTGGACAGAATTACAGATTGAAGTTCTTAAGAGAGGCAGTAGCATCAAACTTATGTTTTGCTGACATTCAACTTTATTCTATGTGGTGCACCCAATTTTTTTTCTGTGCACCTAATTGATTTGGTTGCGTGCACCAGTGCACCTTTTTCCAAAAATGAATTTCGAGCCCTGGTTCAAGTCGCAAGCACTTTGAGTTTGATGATGAAAAAAGTAAAATAAAATCTGTTGCAACTTTCGGAACAACCCTCCAGGAATAGTCTCCAAGCAGCAGTCTCCAAGCAGACTCAACGGGTTGCAAAGACCATATCCAACTGGAAGAAGGAGTTGGGTTGCCATAAAATTTTATTTCTTCCAGTTGGATACGGTCTTTGCATTACTCCGGGGAAACATATCCTAGCAGCAGCAGGTATTCATTTAGAATATTCAGGTAAGTCTGGGTCGGTAAGATACTAGTATAACCGTATGAATGTTACCCCTGCATGAATTGATGAGCATCGAGCTTGGTAAACGGCAATATACTCTCTCATCATGATCATGAGCTTGACACAGATGAGACGAAGAAAAAGGTAAACAGACCTGTGACAATATCCACCAGGAAAGTCGACATCGAGACAATGATGAACAGAGCGTCAAAAATCGTAAAGGTGCTTCCTTGGTACACGCCTGCATCTTTCTCCACGTCTTTGTCCTGTTTCCTGCCCGCTGGCCGCGATTTTTTGTTGAAGAAGGAGGGTAAGACGAAGGAGATCTCGTCCTTCAACGAAGCCATTTTGAATTTGAGCGGGCGTTTAATTTATGCTAAACATAGCGTGTGATTGGTCTACTTCGAATGATTGTCGTTACCGTCTGCGAATAATCAAGAATAAATTCTGATAGGTACAGTGCATTGTTACTACATCTGATTAAGAATTACTTGCTGTCTTATACACTATAAATGATGTAGTATTGCATGCATAGTTCTGAAATTCAAGATCGGATTCTCAAACCCTTATTGTTTTCCAAATAGCGCGCTTTGCTTACTGCCATAATAAGTGGTGAGCTCATGTCACATGATCCAAGATGGCGGTTGTTATTCCGCATTCTGTGCTGGCCGCGGGATGGATCCCCTTCGTGGTCATCATTGTGGTGAGTTTTCTTCTCACTGGAACAAACAGATGTTACAATGGCTATTAATCTATAAATCTGTAGGATTGTCATATCATTTCAGTGTATGAAGTAGTTATGGGGCGAGTTTTGTCCTAGACTGCTCGCCAGACTAAATATCTCTGCATGATAAATATTCACAATTATTTACATTTCTGACTAGTCAAATTATATGGCGGAACGATGTTATAGACTATAAAGGAATGATATTTTCTTCTAGCACCGTATGTGTTTGTATATTCGTTTTTGTTGTTCTCCGCGTTTTAGGTCTATTTTTCACCTCTAGACTTTTGATTTGAAGGATACAGATATTTAAATTACCGTAACTCGAGGGGGCTGTAACTTCGTCATACCCGTAACTTCGGACGGATTTTTAATTGTCTCGTTATACAGAAGTGAGCCATCTTTGTTTCCATCCACTGTGATGAATAAAATCGTCAAGAACCAAACTTGATGCATAAATATATAAGAGCTGTTGTCTGAATGAAACACACTCAAATTTGCACCACCAGGAAAATTTAGCAATAAACAAATTGTGGCAACTGTTACATAAAACATATTCAACAGTCGTCAAGCAAACTTACTTGTTTTACACATCAGGCTGGCAAATATACAGATGTAACCGGCTCCTTACTGGGCGCCCAGTACAGAACCCGTGGAGAAAATGCCGTCGATACTCGTCTCCCAGTACGGAAGGAAGTTCCGTACAAGAATTCCAGTACGGAACGGCGTTATTCCAGTACCGAAGCTTCGTCAGCACTGGATGTCCAGAATTGAATTTGTTTCAGTACTCGTTTTCCAGAGCTGAACTCCTCTCGGCGCTCGGGTTCCAGTACGGATTTGCGTTCCGGCTAGGTCAACGGTCATTCGGTACTGGTTACCCAGTGCGGAGGTCATTCAGCACTGGATAACCGAGTGCTGATTTACGGATGTAACGGGTTCCGTACTGGATTTACCAGTAAATAGTGACTATTCAGTACTGGAAGCCGAGACCTCAAATTATTTCGGAACTGGGCGTCCTGTACTCACGTTCTATTAGTACTGGCAAGGATGATCCACTAGAGTTTGGACCGACTGGACAGTTTTGGATTTTATATATAATAGTTGTCTGTACATTTTGATGATAATGATAATAACTTGATTGCAAGTTCATGCCCGAAGGCTAATTGCAGACAAACAAGTACATGGAAATACATGGGAATCTAAAAAGTTATCTAGTCTACTGTGAAAGTTCTAAGTTTACTAACTTAAAGGTTGACTAAGCCCTGAAAATAACGTTAGACGCTCCTTAGAGTCTCAGTCAGCACTCGGTTTCCAGTCCTGACAGGAGGGTTCCCAGTACTGAAGCTGCCCAGTACAGGAAGTCCAGTACTGAGAAAGTCTCAGTACTGGAGCTCCTGTTCTGACGACCACTTCCGTACTGGTTGTCCAGTACTGACAAGGGAGGCAGTGACATTTGTATATTTGCATCAGGCTGCAATAAAGTTATACAAAACACACAAAAACATGGGTCTTGGTGTGTTGCAATAAACTTGTCTGAATTAACATCCACCGCCGGGGATGTCACGAGGATTGAGGAATAGGGGTATACCAGAGAAGTAGCCACTGGTGGCAGGGCGTCGTGCCGGAATAACCGGTTTTGGATGAGAAAAATATGTTTCCATTGCTGACTGCATGCATATTTACAAAAAAATCGATAGAAACTTTCCTTCCCGGACAGGAAACAGCAGGCGGTAGGCTTATTAGCATATCACCCACTTCCATCGCTGGCGACGGTTCTTCTTTAGACCAAGGAGGTTATATAACCTCCTTGTTTAGACAAGAAAAAAACAGCCACAGGCCCCCCCGCTGAACGTCGTGCGACTGGGTCCGAGGTGGTTGTGACGACGATTCCAGGATTCCTGTTTATTGCCGTCGCACGATTGTTTTGATCGTCTTTAGACGGCCAAATAATACCGTCACCGGCGACGTTGTGACGACAGCCAGTCGCACGGCTGTACTAGTATATAATCGTAGGTCTAAAGTCTGCCTTACTTACTTCGAGCTGACCCAAAGATAATCTCCACACCAAAAAGGGTGATAAAGTTATGGCTTGCCAGATGGCCATGATACATTTAACCGCATGGTACATGTAAATAACACTGGTCAGTTCAAATTGGGAAATCCAGAAGCAATTTGGAATCTTCAGCAATATCAGATTTGTGCCTATAAGTGTGGTATAAGCTGAAAGCTCTCTTCATCATGAATGTAGTCATGTAAAAATTATTAGTCAGCGATGTTCACAACTTTAGATATGATTGATTGAAAATGCATGTGAACGATGTACTCCTAGGTCAGTACATATCCAGCAGTATTGAGTTCACCTGGGTTTTTACAAACAATTGTGGGCTAATTGTTCCTGTCACAGTGGGCAATGACACCTCTAATCACAAAGCCCATTGAACTCAAGCCCGCCCATTGTACTGGAAATCTGGTGATTATGCAAGTGTATTCAACTGAATGGAAGGACTAATTTTCTACTCATTTGCATGGCATTCATTAGGGTGGATCATTGTCTGTCCACTATCAGGCCAGTATGGGCCAAGTCTAACCAGGTCTGGGGTGGTATTGTGTCGCCAGGTCCAACTAATGATAGTATGGGTTGGGCAACTTTCTAAAAGAAAAATCTTCATAGCTAAATCCATGTTAGGACCAAATTAAAGGCACCATAATGTGTGGGACATCATGCTCTTTCAAATGATATATGAAACTTAACTGTAAACTCAGTAGAAAAAAAGTTGGAAAATTCGAATTCCAAGATGGCCGCCTTGATATCTGGAAACTGAACGGATTTGAACTGACTAGTGTTAAATGATGTTGTCATACAGCCCCCCTCCCAATGATGCAAGATGCAACAGCCTAGCCGCATACATAATTCAGCCAGTCTATAGGGCGTATTCAGTCACGTGACCCTCCCCCTAGCAACGAGCACTGGCGGCCATGTTGGTGCTCACTTGATAGTGGAGCCCTATGGAACTCTCCGTATAAATAGCAGATGTTTTCTACGCCATTCACAATTTCCCTTCGAAACGTTTTGTCTCACAATCATGGTGTTTTGTCTCGTGGTCAGATGTTGGATTGGGACTGATAAAGCACACACTGATCGGGTAACAGTAAGATTGGTTTGGCGTTTCTCGTGTAGGTAGGGGAACATACAAAGGGACTAGCGACTGAAACAAAAGTGGATTTCTGACATACGAATAGCGTATGTCAGAATATATAAATAGTTGAAGTTTGAGAATCAACGTGAGTGTATGGAAACCTTTGTTTCTGGTCGAAAAGCAAATTACAGGCCCGTTGTGTAACACAGTGGCGGCACCGTGTAGCCGTTGCTTGAGATACGTTCGTAAACTGGCATGGGGGGTCTTTCAACGTCAAACTTTCCCGATCATAACGTACTCCCTGTCAACAAAATTTTTCACGACACTCAAGACACTGTACTACGTGGTTGCAGGCCTTGGAACACTTGTATGCTGTGAACTGAGTTTATACGTAATCTGTAAACAGTTTAGCGGCCATATTTGTAGGCAGCTGGGGAAAACATTTCCTCGCTCGTCGATAATGGGTCATTTCCAGTAGGTGAAAATGGATTTTTGTAGCGAAAAGGATGTGAGGCTGGAGACTCTTTGCATATAATAAAACAGCGATCAGACGACTTCGCATTCCTTGGAAATTTAGAGACCGTCGGACACCGAGAAACTTCGCTGCAGGGTGAGCACCAACATAGCCGCCCACGGAGGGCAGGGGTGATGACGTCACGTGAATACGCCCTATATCGAGATAATAACGACAACAACATCAACATATACATGTGCTGGTGACTGCAGCACAAAGGTCTCATATACACTCACTGGGTAGAAATATTTAATTTTTTTGGATTTCAAGTGACAGTCTTTCATTTTGTATCATACAATTTTTTCTTAGGAGCACAGCGCTCCCATCAAAACTTACATGTAAACGCCTTAATCATGGAATGCTAAGCTGAACAGTCCTTTTTTTTTTTAATTGGTACTTTAGTTTTACACAGGACCTCTGCTTTTAGTTACATGCTACCCAAGAGGTCTTTTAATTTCTATTATTTGTGCAAGAATAAGGCATATTTGCTTTTTCACCAGAGTGAACTTGTTTCAGCATGAAATTATTTTCTTATGTTGCAAGTTCGATTGTCAACAATTTAAAAAATTTAAAACATATTTTTCAACAGTTGACAAGTCATGCCGGGCCATGCCGATTCAAGTCAGACTCTGTTAAATAAAACAGTTGGCTAGTATAAGAGATGATGTGATTTGTCCTACTTCCCCAAGTAAAATCCCACACAATTCTTTCTCTCCTATCAATGTAGGTCTAGCTGGATTTATCATAGATTATGCTTTTTCTTTTAAAATCTATCGAAGTACATTGTACATTATTTCAGCTTGTTAACACTAATTGCTCAAGATAGGAGTATTACTTGGTGTGTGCAAGAGATTTGCTTTTGCCCCCAATAAGTGGTGTGCCTAAATTTTTTGGCTGGTGCACTCAATTTTTTTGGGTTGCTACATGTAGGTCTAAGTAAAAGTAAGTCTGGAGCCCTGTTAATAGGTGCGTGTGGTTTACTGGTGGGACACAGGACGCAGGCAGTTCACAAGTCTATGGCAATGGCCTCTAAGTGTTTTTTTAATTTCTCTTTGTTGGGCCCGACTGGAAGCAGACTTGTTAGAGAGGTAATCTTCCCTCGGCAACATAACTCCCTGGGCTGTGAAACTCCCTAAGCCGGCATTAGAGAACCTTGACCCATGTAAAGAATCACGGCCCGCTTTCTGGATATCCTTACTAGTAGTTCAGTGCATTCAGCCCATTTCCTGTCAAAACATATGAGCAGGATTGCACTAGATACAGCCCTCCTCACGTGAGATGAGAAGTATAGTAACACAATCAGAATTTTACTGTCAGAAGAAAGCTAAAAGTAAAATATCATGAATTCAATTCGAGTTTCTGTTTACGTAAATTCATCAGCAACTTTGAATTACGAAGAGAGCAAAATTAGAAAAGCCTTAAGTTAGGGTAATTGTGTCTAGCACAGAATCGGAAGGTACATTCACGAAAACGTCTTACAGTGTTTGCTGCTTGTATCGGGAAGTGTGAAGGGTTCATAGACAGTATGAATGCATTTCTCATCCAAGTAAGCTATGTTCTTTAGATGAATCATTCAATGAATGAATTTGTGTTCAAAATTCATTCATCAAAACCTGACAACTCTGGCAACTAGCAATGGAGCGCGGTGAGTCCAAGCGCGTGAAAAGGCATATTACGTTAGGGCTCTCTCGTTGCAAGCAGATAGCCAAGTCACAATGGCTACCATTATCTATCAAACCATGGATGATAATTATGAATTTATTGGTATTTTACTTTTTAGTACTTAGTGCACCAAATTTTAGGTCGATCATTTATCTGTGTGGTTTATCCCTATGCAGCTAGCCTTTTTGTTCTCGTGGTTCTACATCCGGTACTACCAGAGCCGGCATGACAGCGAGGTCAGCTCAACCCTGACCGCCATTGCAGCTCTGGCCATCACCCTGCTGACCTCTGCACTAGTGCCGGTGGACATCTTCCTGGTGTCCTACATGAAGACTTCTGATGGACACTTCAAGGTCAGGGCTCTGAGTCTGAATATACTTGTAAAACATGATATCTTATTGATGCTGATGTAGCCAAGATAGAAGGGGAAGGATAGATGTCAATTTGATTGTGGATCCCTTTATCTGGGATGTCCCAATAGAGCTCATCTGTTAGCACAAATAGCAGCCTCACACTGTCACAGTTGAGCTCCTGGTTCCAATTAGTTGGTGACTGGGATCAGCGTTCCTGCCGGGCCAGGTTCATGAGTGCGTCCAGAATTATGTTGGGGGTGAAATCTAGGGAGGTCTGGGGATATGCTCCCCGTGATATTTTGGATTTTGAAGCCTTCAAAAACGCAATCTCCCGCATATTGAGAGGCAAATCTGCAGCTTATATAACTTATAGGATGTATGTTCGTCTGTATTTGTGAGTCAGCCGTTACCAGCGAGAGCTGCCTAGGCTTACCCAGTATAATGACTTGTCCTCATTGTCGATAAATACAAATACAAATACAAATCATGACACTGGTTGAGAGTGGTTGTTGGTGGTCCCTTTTACCGCCGCCATTGGTATTATGGGTGGCGGTGTTGGCACGGGAAGAACCGAAAAAATTTGCTTTACAAAATGTAGGAAATAGTTAGACAAGGTTGTCTCACATTGCTGTTTACTTCTTACATGCTGTATTAGTACTATTACTTCAATACTCGTGTTTTTACCAACCAAGTTTGAGATTGGACATGGATAATACTATGAAAGTCTTTGATAAAACAGGCTACCATATTAGTTTTGTTTCCAACCAGTTTTCATTACCTTTACCGAGAAGGGTATGTTTTCGTCAGCGTTCGTGTGTGTGTTTATGTGTCCGCATAATCGATGAAGAAAGTTTATAAATTCGCTGCGCTCCATTATAGGAATCTCAAACATGTGACATATGTAACTGAGAAAGAGAGGAATATCGATAGATATCAATTATGCACATTAATACCTAATTTGCATAATTAATGGAAGAATACTATAACTCTGTAATGGTGAATGATGGGGATTTCATTCTTGCAGCATTTGGAAGTTAATTAATAAGTAGATGAGGACATGATCAGATGTAAATCATGCAAATGAGGGCCTCCCTTACATAATTTATAAGGGAATGCTACAATCGCCTTCTTTGCTAATATAAGGCTTTGAACAACTTGTGTAATTTGGGTAGAGAAGATGGTCAAACTGACATAATTCATGTAAATTAGGTCCTTCTTTGCATAATAGATTGAAAATATTCATGATATATGCCACTCGAAAAGGTTAACATCAGTTGGCGAAGGTATTGGTTGTGGAACTCTAGTTTCATGTTCATTCATATGTTCTCGACCACAGACTTTGTTTTTATGTCATTAACACTGGGAGTTCCTAGTAAACGTTACTAACATGGAAGCTGTACTAATAGGTTTGCATACTAGCTACGATCAGTCAAATTTTAGCTATGTCAGTAGTTCTGCTTTCAAAGGAAGTACATTAGGCTCTAGGGCTGGTTACATGCACTGGAAATGAGTTATGTGATGAGATACTTTTTAAATATCTTCTGTCACTTTTCAGGGACACATGTTTATTCCAATTAATGGACATGAGAAAAAACTTCAGTTTCATTTCCTGTATACATTGTTTATGCATGTACGTGGTCCCTTTGTATTGCTTGAGCATATTATTTGTAGAACAGAAGAAGAGTCCTTTATAAATTATGCTACATCCATTTTACATTCCCTGATGATATCTTGATTGCAGCCCTGGGCAGCAGACAACCAGACCAGACAGTCAATAGAGGATGCAGTCCTCTACAGCTACTATGGTAAGGATGACTTACTAAGGCATTTGGGCTATTCTTTATGTTTTACATTGTACATGTACTTCTTTATGTTTAACAGTTCAGTCCATCTCCTAGTCCTTTTTATGAGGCAGTTTTACCATTTTTTAAATATAAATACACTGAATGTGTTACCAAGTCTGTACTCCCCTCCCCCCTATATTCATGACAGGTGTACATGTAGACCTTCAGGTCCAGGTTGCTTCCTTGATGCAGCATGTACATGTACAATGTGTATATTTCTATACAGTATATAGAAGTAGAAAAGAAAAATCAGATTGCATGCCAAAGAAAACTATGTTTTATTAATTAACTAACCTGATGGAACTATTTAAAGCTTCACACTAATTGTTCATTCATGTCTACATGTAGGTGCATTCAAAGTTAACAAATCCAAATTCATACGTACATGTATACAGTAGTTGGAGTTTTAAGACTCAGTACATACTGTAGGTTGGCAAGTCTTGCGAGGTGGATACACAAGGACATAAACCATTTCTGAACCATTTCTCTGCGTCCAATCTTACAGCACTTTACTGTGCAGTGATGGCGTTTGCTTTCCTCCTGATCCCCTTCATGTACTTCTTCTATGAGGAGAAGGATGAAGATTCCTCATGCAGATCAGTAAGTACATGTACATATCACCACCACACCTGGACTCTTTAAGACAAATCCAATCTCACATATTGTGTCATTGTCATTGTCATTAACTAAATAGAAATGTCTTTTTTTGTTTTTAGAGCAACTAAAAAGTTTATCAATTAGTTAAGGTATATAAACAATGCAAGGCTCGACCAGTCGGCCTTGTATAACCAGTATTACAATGTGACTTGGAATTAGGTTAACTTACCGTTGCAGTAAGTCTATGATTTATTAGATATGTAACATGCAAATGTATGATTTATTTGTTTTGGATGCAATTTCACAGTCCAGGTCAACATTCCATTTTTTAAGATATCCAGCGTTTTCAGACAATTTTTTCGCTGTATGCATTCTTCTACAATGACAAGATAGAAAGAGTCTTAACTTTGTGGTCAATCTGGAGGATGGATGACACTGATACAAATGGCAGTAAGAAATGAGAGGTGTTCTTGTATCACCTACTGTTATGATATAACCAATACATATTATGTATATTGGCTATACACTACTCAGCATGCATATACTAGTACCATGTTACAAGTGACTGTATAATTTGGACATACAGGTGATTAAACATGCATTGTTTACAAAACCAGGAAGACAACTAAGGAAGAATTAAATGCATCATTCTGAAGTCAGAAGCTACAGTACATAAATCGTGGCAAATCAAGTTTGCACTGAAATGAGTTTGCGCTCAGAAGGTCGACGTGAAAAACGCAAACATAAATCCGACACGAACATAAATATACTTACGGTATACTGCTCGGTGCTCCTGGGGTCCCTGACAAGGATGGGCATCAGTCGGCTAGTCTTTACACAACCTAGATTGTCAAAAGTAAGCTGGACTATACAGTACCAACTTGTTGGTGAGGATGGCATGTGGAAATTATGAACTCTACGAGATAAAAGTAGCATTTCTGTGCTTTGCTGTCATACAATTAAGAAACAATACATTAAAAATTTTGATGTTAAAAAAAGGTGAACATTTAAAGCATGTGTTGTTTGTAGATGCACTGTTACATGTGCAAATGAACAATATTGAGACTGGTATTGAAAAGGTCAAGTGACATCGTGTGGTCGTTAGGCTAGTGGACACGAGTTTGAGAGGTTATGGGTCCAATTGCTGGTATTCCTGGCTAAATGCTGTGTCCTTGGGAAAAGCACTTTACACAATTTTCCTTAGTTCACTCAGGTGTAAAAATGGGCACCTGACTTCGGTTGGGGAAGTAAAGGCCGTGGAAGGAGCAGGGCTCTGCCTTCCAATACCGTACCGTAGACACGTTGACCTCGCTGTCCCAATGGCCTCATATGGGACTACCTATACCTACCTTTAATAGAAGGTCATGTAAAAGATTCTACACTTATGTAACAAGTATTCTTCACTGCTCTGTTACAGAGATGCTGTGCAGCACTCAAGTTTACTGTGGCATTCATCATTGTGGCTGCCATTCTGCTGCTTATTGGGTAGGAGGTGATTTACTATGAATATTTATATTGATAGAAATATGTTAATTGGGTTTGCCCAGTAACAAATCCTGGTATGAACAGAGTCTTATTGCAGTGGTTGTAATACTTTTTGGCAACGCCTCAGTGGTGAGCCAAATGGTATAGTAATGTGTGCAGTTTGCAAATATTCTAGGAATTGCACAGGCATTTGTCTACAGGAATCTTAATCCCAGAAGAATGTTTGAAATGTTAGTCAGCAGCACATTTAGGATAGAAAGTGGGGGCATTCCTCCCAGAGAACCTAGACAGGCAGCTACATGTGTTAGCCAGATGTCAGAGTCAGGCTTATGTATACATAACCCATTTAAGACCTCAGATCCAAAGTAATATTCTTAATGCTGCTTCTTACAACTGTAACATTTAATGTCTTTCTTCTGGCAACGGATCTTAACTGCATCAAGTTTGTACTGATACAGATTGTGCACACGCTGCTTCAATTACCTACAACGTTACAAGCGGAATAGCTAAAGTGCATTAACCCCATTCATGACATCGTGAACATGTCCAAGCCATGTACCACACGTAGACAGAAAATACTTGAAACCAAGGAAGGACAGAATCTGGAACGACGTCAAAATGGAAGTCATATTCAGATCCATCAATGGAAAATTTCACTGCCACAAGGAAATTTAGCAAGCCAGTTAGAAAGATTCACACAAGACTAAATAGCAGCTACTACTAGTACCAGATGATTACTATATCCTGCTGATATAGTGTGCAATTCCAAGAATTGTTGGGACACATTTTTACAAAATAACATTTCTGTGGATTCAGAAGGCATTTCATTAAGACTCCAGGAATTCCTGGTATTCCATTGGGACTGGAGTTTCTGGTATTCCAGTTGGACTCGAATTCCATCCTGGCATTTCTTAGGAATTCCTGAGCTAACACCACCTACATGTACCAGTGCCCTAAGCAAGGTACAGTAAAAATTAAAACAACAACCTCCATCGCCATGGCAATGTCTTTTTATCAATACCAATCTTGTTTCCAGTGTACTGCAATATTGAAGAATGTCAAAATATTTTCTGCAAATACACAAACCTCCATATACTACAACCTTTGCAACGTAATAATGCCTACTTATTTACATCATATCTAGCTTCGCAACATTGATGTAATTCTTTATACTCTCTTATTTTACCTTTAACTTCTACCAGCAAAGTTTTAAACAGGAATAACATACATGTTTGTGAAAAATATTTCAAATGAAAAGCGAAATTACTTCATTGAAATTGTAAAAGCAAAATTAAAGCATTTTTATTCAATTATCAATGAAATCGAATAATTTTTTTTGCAATTTCATTATGACGTTGTGTAAAAAAAATTCAACAACCTGCCTAATAAGGAAGAACAAGGACAATGTCATTAAATCCATGGAGGAATTACTGTTCTGATACATAATTAAGATTGCACGTCCTGTGACAAAAACCACAGCCCACGAAAAAACAGGAAGAGATAATTGTTTTTTAAAAGTACTAATATTACTGGATGGCATTAAAAGTTTTGTTACTTCTGTCATCACGCCCACCCCCAAGTTCGGGCTCTGAAGAAATATCAACAGCAAATGCTTGCCTCGACTTATTTATGCCAGAAACATCCGGGAAGTGTTTTCCAGACTTGCCGACCCTGAGATGGTGACCGCGGAGATTAGCGAGGCTAAGACGGAAATGTGTGATTTGAACATTTTCTCACATGATTCATCCCCGAAGTTATCACGGAATGTGCCTAAAACCCTGGAAGTCGATGAGAGGCACTCTATGTTTGCACATACCAAAATGCCGTCAGGTTCGCCTGGCGCAGGTTTCAGTTTATTTACAGCGCTGCTAATTTGCTAAATTGAGAACCATGGAATCCAGAGCCTAATTTTTTTTCGTTCTGAAAAATTGCTGGTTGTTTAGATTTTCTTCTGCAATCTTGAAAATCTTTCTGCTAATTTCAGACTGCAGGCAGGTATGTTGAACACTGTATTGTAATCCTTTTCTGTGCAGTGCCCTGGCTCCACTGTCAGCTCCTCCAGCCAAGAACTCCACTGACTGGGAACGTCTGCACTTCCTCTTCAACGAGCTGGGATCAAACCGTAATGTCTTACCTTTTCCTTGTCTTGATTGTGTTCATTTTGTTGTTGCCATGCAGCTGATACTTTCACATTGAAAGAACTACATATGTCATGGGATGTTGACATTCACAGAGTGTGTTTGTATGTTGTCCACAGATGGAGAGGATGCCATCTCCTTTGCCATCAGTAGCCTGACTTTGTTGGGGATGTTGGCTCTCATCACTTACACAGTAAGAACATGTACCATCAATGATTGTTTAAAAGCTTGGTTTTGGTTTTTAAGACATTTTCATTTGTCGTTATTGTTTTTTTTTTATTTCTGTGTCAAAGGAGGTATTGTTTTTGGTCTTTGTGTTTGTTTGTCCTGATATGTATGTGTAGTTAGGTCCAAAACTTGCTACAGCAGGGTAAGTTAACAGGCATGCAGGAAATGAATGTTGCCTGAAGATGAAGTCAGGAACCCCAGGATTGCATGTGAGAGTGGAGGATAAAATATATGCGATGGACATGATGTTACATTTTGTCAAGATATTAACATTAGATATTGCATGAATGTATGAGATTTTTTTATTTCTTGTTATGCTTGTTCTTGTCTGGTACTGATTGGAATGAGGAAAAAAAATCATGTGATGTCTTATGATTCAGAATCTAAAATTTTAAAGTTTGCTGAAGATAAGATATTTTCACTGTGCAGGCCTATGGCATGACTGCCCTGCCCTTCACCTGGATAAAGGGTGTCAGGGCAGCCAAGAGAGAGAGACTGGAGGTCTGTGATGACAGGGAAGAGTTGGAAGAGAGGAGGAACCGTATTCATGTGAAGGTAGGTTGAAGCAAGGAGGTTCCAAAAAATCTCCATGTTTAACTAAAGGTTTGATTTATCACTCACTCACTCACTCACTCACTCACTCACTCACTCACTCACTCACTCACTCACTCTTGATTTGTAGTTATACATAAATGTTATGTTGAACATATGGATTAAATGTAGAATTCTGACAAAACATGCTGACAGAGAACATCATCAGTCGACATACTTTCGCGACAACAGGGTTATGCCCCCTTTTACGAGATGACATACCCTTTCGCTGGCTGTTACATGTACATGTACAAGACGGGGATGCGCCAGGTCTACCGTCCGGCCAGGTCTACCATCCGGGTGAATGGTGTAAATCACCGTATGGCTGATACGAGACGGAGGTTCGCCAGGCCTCCATCCGGGTGATTTGAGTGAATCACCAACTGCAGGCAGAAGGATTTGGACCATCGCACACTGGGGCATGCCCCTACTCTTTTTCAAAAGGTGTGGTGGGTTCCTTTACGTGCGCGGGTTGTAGCTCTCCCCAAACATGGGACCTCCATTTAATGTCCTATCCGAGGGACGTCCCTAACCCTAAATGAGCTAGGTACTCATTTACACCAGAGTGAAGTGAGGAAAGTCGTGTTAAATGCCTTTCCCAAGGGCACAAGGTCGGGGCGCATATACATGTCTGGGGGCAGCTCTGGATCGAACTCGGGTCCCCTTGTTTGACAGTCAACAGAGAACATTTTGTTGTTTTTCTCTAGGCATAGTGTTAAAGACATACCTTGGAAATGCATCAAGCTGTAGCAGTATACTAATCATGAAGCAGATGTAGAAAGGCTTGAGAGACATTACAATTTTGCCTTTTTACATCTGCTTGGAGATGAGCAGTAAGCAGAGGTTAGGCCCTGGCTTGTTTTGGACGTCTTTTTTAGGCATTTTCATCAGGCTTTCTATTTTGTCTGGTTTTCTTTTTGTTTGGCGTTGTTTGGCGCGACAAAAACTCTTCTTCGAGAATACAGTTAATACTTGGTTATGGTAGCACATATAGATATGAAAAATTCACTAAAAACACACATATTTTTTTGTCAGTACCAAGATGGAAGGCGAATGACAAGCCGGGACCGTCGTGAGATGGATGACTTGGATGAGAAGCTGCACCTTTTGCGTCGTCGGGAGCGCCATCTGCTGTCAGCCGAGCGCAGCTGGCTCAACAAGTGTTTCATTGTCTGTAGACCCTTCCAGGTAGAGAACTAACCTTACTGCAGCTCCCCCTAGTATTCAAATGCAGCACTACAGCATCTCATTGCCTGGCAAATATGCAATTCTGTAGCTCTCCCAAGCTGGTGATTGCAGTACTGCAGAATGATTTATAGTGCAGAGCAGCAGGAAAGGAAAAGAAAACATGGTCGACATTTGTATATTCCTGGTTACCTTGAACATTGCATAGACAAAGACAGTGTGCCCTCCTACTTTATTTTGCCCAAGAACAACAACTTGTACAGATGAAATACCAATCATTATCTTCGCCGAGTACTTGTACTCGGGAAGATTATGTTTTCGGTTGAAAAATCTGTTAGGTGGGTCTGTATGTATGTCAGGAGCATAACTCAAGAAAGCTTAGATGAATCTTTATGATTTTTGGTAGGTGTGTAGTGGTTGTGCAAAGGAAGGTCAAGTTCGAAAATGGTTCACCTTGCGTTTTTCAACAGTACTGCAGCGGACTTTGAATTTTTTTTTTTTTGTATGTAGGCAAAAAAAGTGACGGAAACGTTGATGGATCTTCATGATTTTTTGCAGGTGTGTAGATGTTGTAAAAACGGAGGTCAAGTTCAAAAATGGTTCTCCTGGCATTTTCCGTCGGTACTGCAGCGGGCTTTGTTTTGATGTGTATTTCTTGTGGACAAGATAACTCGAAAAGCTGTCTATGGTTCTGCATGATATTTAGTGGATGGGTAGGGTTTACAAAAAGGAAGGTCAAGTTCGATAATGGGCATTCTAGCGGGTACCTAAGGTACTGCAGCCGAGCTTCAAAATTTGAGGGCATGTTTTCTACAAGAGCTATGGTCATGATTTTTGTGTGGTAGATAGTTCATGTTATAGGAAGTAAGTTGTGAAAGTTTGGGCCCCCTAGCGTCTTGTTTGGAACTGCAGTGGGTGTTTTTGTTTTGACCTTCGGACAGGAATAACTTGAGAAGGGGTCGAAAGATCGTTGTGACGTTTGGCATTCAGATAGCTCAGATGGTGCTTTACATAATAAACGACTAATTATGCGAATCAGGATATAATTGGCATAATTAGTAAGGAAAGTTTGATGCATTTCATATTGGGACTCTTAAACATGTGACAGTTTCCCCGAAAACAGGTCTTACAAACAGATGGCCTGGGAAAGTAGGTCAAATAAACAAATAGAGCACAGCACTGCTCTCCAAGCAGAGGTGTGGGTCTGGCTGTTTTTTCACATGTTTAGTTTAGGCATGTTTGTCCAAAGCACGTTGGCGACATAACGAAAAGGGGACGAAATAGAAAGCCCGACAAAATACCTAAAAACACGTCAAAAACACGGCTCTGCTTTTTCATGACCAGTTTTACCATATATCAGCAGACAAGACACTTACATTGTACACTAGTCCTGTACCAGCAAATGATTCTTAACCGTATCTCCTCCCCCTCAAAACTTACAAACGGCACATGGTGTATGATCAAATTTTCAGGGGGTGATATCAAAGCATGTAAATATGAATTACTATGCATAATAAGCCTTGATTATTTGGCGAAGATAATGTGTTCGAGGAACTCTAGTTAATATCTTTCTTCTTCAGATGGTGTTTGGGATTGTGTTCATCTTGCTGGCTCTCATCATTTTTGTGTCCCTCCTACTCTCATGGTGAGTACCTAAACATGTACCATATGATTCATTTCCGAAAGACAAGGGAGTATAGAGTCTGTCTGGGTAATGCATAGAGCAGCAAGTGTTTATTTTAGACTCCATTCTCTAGATGAATATTTTGGTAAGAAAAATCTAGGTTTATCTAGTCTTGGGCAGACAATTTTTCTCTTATTGATATTATAATAAAACTGTTTTCTTTTTTCTGGCAGCATTGATCGGATCCTGCATGGTCTTGGGTACAAGATGGGATATGCCCTCCCTAAACCACAACTGCCCAACCCTGTAGACATTGTCATGGTCAACACACAGAAGGTAGGCACAGTGGAAATGTGCAATAGTATTGTAAATTCATTAAAGGGCATAAGACACCAATGACATCAACATTAAGAATTTCCTGAAATTACATAAAACATGATTTACTATTGTGTAATAACATAGAAATTTTCACAAAACATTCACACTTCGGATGTTATTGAACATCGAACCATCAAAACTTCATACCTCCAGCTTTTGATTCTTCCCACCAGGTAATTACATTAATCGGTGACTTGCCCAGTCATGACATCACAATGAACGTGGCAGCCAATTTGGAACTTTGCACTGCGGCTCTGAAAGAACGTTATTTTTTCAAGCAAACAAGATAGATATTGTTGTGTCCTTTAATTGAATGTTATCACCATAATTAAGCACTGTTTGCTCATCAAATAATGTTTTTTGCAAGCCGTGGTGTAAGGTTCCGAACCGGCTGCCGTGTTCATTGTGACGTCATGACTGGGCATTAGTCACCGATTAATGTAATCACCTGGTGAGAAGATCAGACAAGAATAAAGAGCTGGATCCATGGAAGTATGGTTTCTGATGGTTCAATGTTAAATAACATCAGAAGGGTGTGTACATGTATCTGTTTTAAACGTTTATATTCCTTGAATGATGCTACTCCTAATTCAGATAATAAGAAAATGTTCTATTTTGGTGTCTTATGCCCTTTAACTTTGGCGGTGTTTTTATTTTGTGGTAGGAGGGAAAAAATGTTTTGGCAGAGTTCAAATTGGTGGTTGAAGCAGTTCTGTACCACAGCTGTAATACATATGACATGCATATTCATGATGGACAGGTCACTGCAAAAACTGTGAAAATAATACCACCACAAAAGTTTAAATATTTACAGTACACCTTCTACCATGGTTTAAAAGTTGCACCATTTAGTGATTTAGCTGCCCTTGAAACTATTATGATAATGATACAAGTTTCATGTATTTTTGTTGTATTGACTACAATTTGTACTATTTCCACCATATGTAAAACTCACCTTGTCACAGTGCATCTTTTGCCACTTGTCTAAATGCTCAAACTACTTCTTCTCTTAACAGATCTGTATTTCAGGCCTAGGCTAGGGATTATGATCTGGCAGATTTGCTGATTCTACCGGTAGAGATCCCGATCAGAGTTTCTCTTGAGATTGAGATCAGGATGCTATGGGAATGTGTTAGGGTGGTCTCCCTTTATAAAACCTACCTTTCAAGTCAATCCATTGATCTAAAATGACAAAGTTGAAAAGTTCTGACCAGGGAATATCTTCATAGACTCCGATGGGATCTCTATTGGCACTATCATTGATTCTACCAGATTGCAGTCTCTACCCTGACATATACAATGTTCTTTTCAGGTGTTCCCCTTGGACTATATCCTGATCTCAGCCATCATCATGTACTGGGTCTTCTGTTCCATGGCAGGGATCAAACAGATGGGCATATGGTTCTTCTGGATCAGGGTAAAGACTTACTTCTACCTATGAATGGTATTAGCCAAATTGCTGTCAAGACTTGTCACTTGCCAGAACTGTTTGATCTCGGATTCAAGCAGGGTTGGAAATGGATTGAATGCTGAATGATTTGAGTTTCAGGGGTTTTTATTAGATAATCTCAAAAATTACATAATTGTTAAATAACCTATTGCACACTGATGAAGTAGATGTTTGGCACCCAGTTCCCTATAATTGGTTACAGAGTTAGGCAGCAGGGGGTAGGCTATTAGTGCAGCAATAGGCATTGAAAGCAAGGTATTTACATGTATCATACATACATATATATTATGCAAATGATACCTTATTTGCATAATTAGTGGCAAAATACTATGACTCCATAGTGGTAAATCATGGGGATTTTATTCTAGACTTGCAGTATTTGGAAGTTAAGTAAATGTGGGTAGAGAAGATGATCAAACGACATTATTCATGCAAATGAGGTCCTTATTTGCATAAGAAGTGGAAAACATTTATGATATGCCACTCCAAAAGGCTAACATCAGTTGACGAAGGTATGGTGGAGGTTTGGGGTTGTGAAACTCTAGTCACCAATAAGACACACTTCACCCTACACGTTCACATGTATCTGGTACACTGATATTCTAGATCTTTTATCTTGTTTGATTGCTATATCCGCTTACATAGATCAAGTTACTTCATTCCATAAGCAAGACAAAATCATCCATACATGATGATGATGTTGCTCATATACTGTTACGTTATTTTTCTAACTGCAGGATAGATCAGCTTTGTAGTTATTTTTGTTCAATAGTTGTTGCCATACATATACAAGTACATACCATGTACAAATTGTAGATCAATTAAATTCCTTCCATCCTTCATTCACTCATTCATACAGTTATGAAAAGGTTTCTGATTGAATTTAATGACCAAATGATGCAGCAGTACTAACCGAGGCCTGTCTGTTACAGATGTACAAGATCCGAGTGCAGCGGACGCGCCCCCAGGCCCTGCTGTTCATGTGTATGATCCTGATGTTGATCGTCCTGACCAACAACATCATGTTGTACACACTGTCCCCACAGTATGTCACATTTGGCAGCCAGCACTACTGGGTATGGGAACTCTTCTTCTTTCCAGTCAGCCATCGGCAATGTTTAGTGGACAAGTATTAGTTAAGTATTTGTTGGCTTAGGTGTAGGAAAAAAATGTTGTGTTTCCGATTGTCTTCTTTTTTTAAGATTTTAGCTGAACTGATCCAAGAAATACAGACAATCTAAAAACAATATATCAAGACATTGGTATCTTCCGAAATTTGGTGTCCACCCAAAAAAGGCTAGGGTCGGCAGGTTTTTGCTAAAGTCGGTCAGATAACTGGAAAGACAACATGTCTTTTCCTAGGCTATCACTTTTTTGATCAGAAGTTTTGAATTTGTTGTTACCACCTTGGCTGTGACATGTCTTCCTGTCTCTCACTTACAGCACAATGAGACCAACCATGCCACCAATGAGACGTTTGGGACACTTGTACCCTGTAATCTCAATGCAACACAAGGTAGGACATGTCGATTATGTCTGTTGTGCTCAAGGTATGGTATCTGAAGTCTCCAGTAGTATCTGGTTTCCAGTCTAGACTTTTGGAACTGCTTCACCATTACAACATCTCATGAATGAACAACAACATGAAAGTGAGTCTTTTGAGGGGACATTTGATCTTTGACTGTACAAAGTATTTTACTGACACAAACTAAGTATCCCATGAATTCCAGCACTTGTCACCTTTTCATTATCCTTTGAATTTGATAGCTACATTTCCTTGAACGAAGGAGGTTAGAATAAGACTTATTTTAATTTTGACCTCCTCTTATTTTAATCTCCTTGCTTGAACTACCCATACTGGCTGTGATGTTATAGACTGGATACAGTACATTTGACACATTTAGCCAGACTTGTTTTTCTGTCCCAGGAGAGTGTACCATGACCAGAATGAGTACACTGACGACACGCTTCTTCTACAAGGTTTGGTTCTTTGGAGCCTGCTACTACTGGGGCACCTGGGGGTTCCTGGGGGTGAGTACATGTACTTAGTGAGGAGAAAAAGTGGAAATCCGGAAATCTTCATGGTGGTTTGATTGTCATAGTTTTTACGGGTCCTCTCCACTGTGAAGTCACAACGCCGTAAATATGTGTTTTTGTGCGATTGATAAGACAATAAGAAGACCTCCTTTCCAGTCAATCCAACAGTGAAATTAAATCCCAACAAAATTAAATGAATACAGTAATGGCTGACATAAATCCCAGGGCAGACGTTATAGTTTGGCAGCATGGCAGCACTAATTTTGGCCTGTCAGATAATGGGAAACTTATTTTCTCTATTACTTATAAGATTGTCAAATAGCAACCTAGTTATTATGGTTTCTTTTGTTGTGATCCCTTATTTGTTATGGTTTTTCTTACGAAACATTTGATTTTATTAAGGATAAATGGCGTGCAACAGGCCATAAAAATACCTAACCTAGGACACCGCTAGACGATTTACACATGCATACAATGTACATGGCTGTACATTCAGAAATCTTCCTTGTGTAAATCGGGCCTAAGGCATGATTACAGGCTGCCAGTGTAATGATGAGTGTTAACTAGGTGCTAATTTCCTATTGTTATCAAATTATGGGGTCAATTATGTGGTCAATTACTCTTGACACAGATTAACTTTCAGGCTAATTACTCTTGATGTCATTGAAAAGCTGGAAAAGGAATCCACAAACATGCTGATTCAGGTTTTATAATGTGTAAAGCTGAATTTTGTTGGTCTTTACATCCAGTAATTTGTATGGGGCTAACAGACAATGTCAGCCTTTATAGATACAAAAGAGTAGTGCTTGGTGTTATAGTGCATGTTTTAAAGCATCAAACTCCATTATATCTACAGAGTGGTTTTGCATTAATTGAATACCCATTGTGTTGTTCTTACAAATAACGAGTTATTCACATGTATTATGTCTGCTAGAAACTACGTTATAATCGAAAAACTGTGAATTTGTGTACAAATGTTTCAAGAAGAGAGAAGAGACTCAATAGATTTAGATGGAATATAGCACAATGTTCCTTTTCTTTTACTCCATGTTACCTAATGCATTTAGCCCATGTTGGGCATGAATATGCAATAAAGTTCATTGTCATTGTTAAAAAAATAGTTTCGGCCAACTTCTACGGAAGAAGTGAGTTTCAAAACAGACTGTTATACTCAGTCATGATTTACAAAATGAATGAAACCTGTCCAAGAAATAATTGTCTATCAGAACTTGCAAGGCATCATTTAAATTCTAATGAATATATTGGTACAAGTTTATGTTGACTGGCATGCTTGTTTTTTCCCGTCACCAGATATTTGTCCTGGGCTTTATCGTGTCTGTCGTGAAAGGTCGCCGGTCGGCCATCGAGGATGAGGTGGAGTCAGACGACTCAGACGAGTCCGATGAAGAGCTTTTGAGAGCATAAGTACAATCGGGAAAAATCCGGCTAGAGTGTACCTATACTCACAACAACGAAGAGGAGACCACCACTGAGTACATGTACATCCCCGTCAGCACCCACAGTGTTGAAGCTGTGGCTGGCTGTAAGGATGGGAGTACCAGTGATGAAGCCCTGCAGGAGAGTGGGAGGGGAGATTTGGACAGCATAATTGATGTATCTGAACAAGAAGATGTGCCGGGATATAAAACTGATATTGATATTGATACTGAAGCTAAGAGGTCTGGAGAAAGGCTTATTTAGATGAATATTCTTGAAACTTCTGTGTTTGTAAACTTTGAGTTTTCTACTGTTATTGTAATACCAAGTAAAGTTACATGGCAAAGAGAAGGTGATACATGAAGAATGATACATGAAATGGTGTATGCATAAACCTTCTTGTGTTAGTCCCCTTTGCAGACATCTTGGTGTGCTGGCATTTGTTTTGGGGCATACATAATCTCCCCAGCATTAGAGAACCTGGTCCAAGTTATGAGAAATTAACACCAGAGCTCCTAGAAGTCTTTGAAGGTGGCTATTCTTGTGTGGGCTAATTGCCATTGTTACTCGCAATCTACATTCATGCTGCAAAATCTTATGACTCATAGGCAAGCACCACCATAGGTAAGCTAAGGCTGCAGCACATTAAGTCTTCGAGTTTTCACTCTAAGAAAACATTGAAGAGTTTTTAGGCTTTTTAGATGACAGAGAATGTTCTTGAATTCGTTCAGTCCAAATGCAGGCAAACCTGTACAAAAGGACCACCTGGCCTTTGTGACCACTTTTTGGTGGTCCCTAAAATGATTTTCCCCATTGACGCTAGCATTAAGGATCCTTTTTGTGGTAACGACCTGTCCATGCAAATCAGATTTTCTTGGTCCCCAGAGTGGTCTTCGACAGGTTTGACTGTATATAGGGTTGTCCAAGGAACAAAATTGCCAGGGAGATGCCCCAGGGACTTGTGAATAGACAATTTTTTGGAAAAGGCTGTCTTTGATAAACCCCAAATGTCAAAATATACAGACACTTGTAGGGAAGTAGCAAACCACAGCGATGACACTTGATCATGAGTTTTCAACAGATGTAAGACTTAATACAGTAAAATACAAATTGTATGAGGCAGTTACCGGGGGGGGGGGGGTCAAATGGCCTCAAGTACTAGTAATTGATTGTAAAGGGTTGTATATATGGTATGCCAAAGCAGATTATCTGTAAATATGTAAACCTGTGCTTAGGGACATGCTTGTCTTAAGTTTGGTTATGGACTTGAATTTATAACTCCTGCTATTTCATTGAAAACATATATCTTGCAGGGGAATGTTGTAGATGTTTAGGCTGTACTTAATGAGGAACATCATAGAAAGTAAACAATACAGTTACTGGCCAGGTGAAAAATGTGTCTGTGTAATGATTTGTTTCTACTTTGGGTGTATTCAAAAGTACATGTCTAATCTTCCATAATTGTTTCTAGTATTGTGATATCATCATTGTGCCTTTCAACATGTTTAAAGCCTAAGACAAAAAAGGTTGTGTTTACAGTTATGGTCCTGACAAAATTAGGGCCAGTATAGATTCTCTTCTTTTTTAATCAAATTGACAAATGCCGTTAAACAATGTAAAACTGGAATGCATCGGGACTCTGGTATTTTCAACATGATCTTGTAATTATATATTGTACTAGGAAAAATATATTAATAAACTGAACAATGTTTACTACATGCACATTCCTATATCAACAATTCGAAGCTTTCATCTGTTTAAGATAGTGTGAAATATGGAAAGATGAATATTTGCATGACTACTAGGATTCTGTATTGAATTTTTAACTGGTGTCAGATGGAAAATTTCATGTACCTTGCTAGCGGTCAACAGAAAAAATGCTAGGGTCTACATGTTTTTGCTAGGGTCGTTCGGGTAACCGAAAAGACAGCATTTTTGCCTAGGCCTAACACAAATATCTGATATTTCCCTTCAACGTATTTGATTTAAAAATAATGAAATGGGATGATGTTGAGAATGTCAAATGCACAAAGATAAGTGACATTGAAGTAGCTCCTAGCAGCCCTTCCCAAGAAGCCGTCAGTGAGAGATGTGTAACACAGGCTAAGATTGAAGCATATCTGACACCTGTCAGTTTTGAAGAAAAAAAGCTGACGTATATACAACAGTTTCTTCACTGATGCATATACCAGCTGGGACTTAGTAGATCAGCTGTAGCTCACTGCTGGATCAACCCCTCAGTGTGTGGCCTTAGAACCCATCAGAGTCTATTAACGCCTTGTTATCTATAGGATTATGGAGAACATGACCTGAAGCTATAGGAGCCTTTGTACCTTTAGCCTAGTATTTCCTCTTTGTTGAAGTTTAGGATTCAAAAGGCTTTTCTCCTAGTCTCTCAGTGAAACCTGATTAATGGAGATATTCCTTATTTTGAAGCTTCCCATCCCAGTAGAAATATCCAGAGCATATTCTAGAAATCACCAGGATGAGATGCAAGACAAATTAAAACATTCTCGGACAGGAACTGATTACCAGATCAGCACTCATCCTTTCAGGGAAGATTCAGGAATATCCTTTATTGTTGGGTCACGAAAAGAGCAGAAAGGTTTTTTGATTACTTTTCCCTGTGCTACAGGAGATGAGGGCTTTGTCACGCCTATTCAAGGACAGCAGTCTGTTTATGTATGTTTTGTGTAGAAATCCACTCTTTATTATGTTTATAATACCAGACTGAGTGGTATTGTGTATAATGCGATAGTGGACAGACCATCTGGACATTTCACTTCACAGATAAATTGTGTAATTGTCTCGTCGGTTATTGTGGAGAAGCAAGGAAAAGAAAAGTAGGGCAGGACAACTAGATACAAACAAGTGCGTTGTCAGCCATCCATATTAATCGTCTATGTGAACAATTGCCAATGTATAGATATAGATATAATCAATCTCCTACTTATAAAACGTTGGTAAAATAGTGACTTCACGGAAACATCGATTATCGCCTAAACGTTCGCAGATAGTATTAGCTTGAAGTCAGAGGTCAACGAGGTCTGACCATAAACAATGTAAGACATTCTGTTGTCTGGTCCCACACAATAGTAGCACTATGCACGTGAACATTGGGTTCTGTAGCGGCAGGATTCACGTCCAATTTGATTCACCCCCAGACAAAAAAACGACGTCGCTGTTCAACACGCTATTGACTCGGTGACAGACAGAAATCAGCGACATGTTAAATGATGTTGAAGTCATTTACACGAGCTAATCCCTGTCGAAGGTCGGAGCAAATACATGATTTGTGCTTCAATAGTTTTCTAAGGGTCGTTCCATTCAGACGAACTGGAGGTATGGTCGGGAAACTTTCTTCCAAAAAAAAGTGGGCCCAAACTCTATGGCTAGCTAAGCAGAGATTTGTATTATACTACATAGAATTGGGTGGCAGGTTTGGTAACAAATATTTCCTGACCCCTTCGTACTTTGGTTACTGTATCTTAATGGCCCAATTACGTATAGATTGGCGCAACATAATTTGGCAGGACATGAAAGAGTCGCTGAGAATGCTGGGCGCCCGGTTTATGCAGCTCGGACCCCGCACTGAGACTACAGGTATGTTTGAACATTGTATAAACGTGGATCGGGACAAGTGGAGAACAGTGTGTTTCTGATCTTTCTGTAATGTTTGATGTCTCTCTGGAAATATCAGCGGCTTCAATTAACGTTCTTGGTGTTGTTAGAAATCACACATTCTTGGTCGGTCTTAACGGGTGCACTATCGGTGTGTATTATTTACGCTGTGTCTCGTATTACCTGCACTGTCGACACTTCAAATGTACATCGTCAAATACGGATACAGTCATTATGCGTACGCCGCGTCCATATGAGTGTTCCTAGCGTTAGGTTCTGAAAATAAAAGTAAACTGATGGTATCTATTATTGCATGACTGGCATGTATTTTGGCGTGTTCCCCACTCGTCCTCCCTTGCGTGAGGGAGTTGGTGCAATGTACACAGTCCATGTCATACATAGTCTACTATTCCATACAGAATCATTATACACGCAATATATGACCTGCATTTTTGTTAACAATTTACCTGACTTAGTTGATTTAATTATACGGTAATCTCCAAGCAGATCTAACAGTTGCAAAGACCGTATCCAACTGGCAAAGGGAGTTTTTATTGCAATCCGAGTTGCAATAAAAACTCCTTTTGCCAGTTGGATACGGTCTTTGCAACCGAAGTTAGATCTGCTTGGAGATTAATCATATGGATGACATCCGCGCGCACCGATTTCTGTCCGTTTCCAATTGGCCATACTGTAAATCGTAAAAAGCAGCTGCAAAATGTGAAAATATATAAGCTGTAAATTGCACAACAAAAAAATCGAATAACGGATACTAATGTCTGAGAGTGCCAAAGTCAATTCCAAAGTCAAAGGAGAAGACGTGAAAGACCAGAAATGAAGAATCTGTTATTTGGTATACAATGATCTGTGTGTGAAGTTTTGGTCATCCTTCCTAGATCCTGACCACGTAGATTTCATATCAGAGGCAACTTTTCTTTACATTTTTTTTAAAATTCACACGCTCGCATCAGTTTTGGGGTCCAGGGGATGTGATCCAAATAATCAAATCAACATGGCCTAACCGCCATAAAAG
>CM068867.1:11660804-11705804 GCA_035149815.1 Branchiostoma lanceolatum | reverse complement strand
ATTAATCAGAAACGTTTAGAAATCCACTGCATTTCAAGATATAACTCTGAAACATGTGCCATGTAACATAAACTAAGAAAGAGAGGAATGTCGACATACATCGACTAGAGTTCCACGAACACATTATCTTCGCCAAATAATCAAGGCTTATTATGGAGAGTGATTAATATTTACATGCTTATCACCCCCTGCAAATTTGATCACACGTCATACCGTTTGGAAGTTATGATTGATGGGTGGGGGATGAGTCCAGTCTAGATAGGGTTAAAATCTTTTGGTGGTACAGGACTAGTATATATGTCTAGTGTGCTGATATATGTTATAACTGGTCATGACAAAATATTGAAAGTGATGATGAAATGGTGCAGTCAACATGTATGAATAGAATAAATCTTTATTCAATATCATCCACATTTTGAAAGACATAGTACATGTGACTTTTCCATACCTAGCAGTGGTGCAGTTTTGGTGCAGTGTACTCTCTGAGCAGAGGCGTGGGTCCGGCTGGTTATTCACATGTTTTTAGGTGTTTTTGTCAGGCTTTCTATTTTGTCCCCTTTCCGTTATGTCTCCAACGGTGTGTTGGACAAAAATGCCTAAACTGAACATGTTAAAAACCAACCGGACCCACACATCTGCTTGGAGTGTAGTGAGACTGTCCCATCTGTTTATTTATGTGCCCCATCTGTTTGTTTATACTTTTAGGCAAGGCCCTCTGTTGACCTGTTTCAGGAACACTGTCACATGCCCCATTTTGGAATATAGTAGATTTACAAACTATTCTTATTAATTATGCAGATTAGCTCCTGTTTGCATAATTAGTCATTGATTGTGTAAAGCACCATCTGAGCTCTCTACATACAAAACTTCACAACGATCTGTTGACCCCTTCTTAAGTAATTCATGTCCAAAGGTCAAAACAAAAACACCCACTGCAGTTCCAAACAAGACGCTAGGGAGCCCAAACTTACACAACTGGCATGAACTATCTACCACACAAAAATATGCCCAAAAATTTTGAAGCTCCGCTGCAGGGGTCCCCCGAAAGTGCGAAATGGAACGAAATGGAACGAAATGGAACGAATTGGAACGAAATGGAACGAAATGGAACGAAATGGAACGAAATGGAACGAAATGGAACAAACTAAAACATATGTAACATTATGAATTGAAATACCAGTAGATAGCGAAATATAAGGAACGTTGTAACATTCACAGTAGACGGGAACAGGAAACAAATACACAATATAACGTGTTTTATTTCTTTACTCTGTTTGATAATAGTAAATACAACGCTTTACCACGTTTGTGTGGCTAGATTCTTCCCTGAAAATGGGGGCGCCGCACGCAAAGAGCTCGGCCGTTCTTCCTTGATTTTACCAAAGATCTGCAAATGAACTGCAAAAAATAGCAGGGAAAACAAGCAAACAAATATCGAAGTAAGGACTAGATTATACAGAAGTTGGTGGTAACATTGCATCTCATGATTCACCAAGAGGGCATGAGGCAAGCGTAATTTCATTATTTATACAGCGTGTTTGCGTGTTGCAAATGGAGCCCCGCATGCAAATGAACCGCCACTGTTGCCAGCGCACCGTAACTGTGCACGTGGGCGTGCTACCGACAGGTTGAATCAAACTCCGACTTCTCAGTTTTATTTACATACGGTTTTAGTTCATAACTAGTACGCAGCATATGCATATATGCGCAACAACGATTTTATATACACCCAATTGTTCGGCTGGTCGGCTGTCGGAGAATGGACCCCTCCGTTAATGATATGTAAATGCAGCTCTGCGCTGCGTCACCAATGTGACACTTCACACTCCATTCAATCACGGACGTGGACTGGGAACTACCTCTGGAGACATTTCTGCTTCCTTGTTCACGGCAAAACAAAGGGAGGGTGTGAACGAGCAGGAAAAGTATTTCACGGTTCACACAACACGCAAACACGCTGAATGAATAATGAAATTACGCTTGCCTCATGCCCTCTTGGTGAATTATGAGATGCAATGTTACCACCAACTTCTGTATAATCTAGTCCTAACTTCGATACTCAGTTCCGTTAGCTTGTTTTCCCTGCTATTTCCAGCAGTTCATTTGCAGATAGTTGGTAAAATCAAGGAAGAACGGCCGAGCTCTTTGCACGCGGCGCCCCCATTTTCAGGGAAGAATCTAGCCACAAAAACGCGGCAAAAACGTTGTATTTAGTATTATCAAATAGATTCAAGAAATAAAACACGTTATATTATGTATTTTACTTCCTGTTCCGGTCTACTCTAAATGTTACAACGTTCCTTATATTTCGCTATCTACTGGTATTTCATTTCATAATGTTACATATGTTTTAGTTAGTTCCATTTCGTTCCATTTCGTTCCATTTCGTTCCATTTCGTTCCATTTCGTTCCATTTCGTTCCATTTCGTTCCATTTCGTTCCATTTCGCACTTTCGAGGGACCGCGCTGCAGTACCTTAGGTACCCGCTAGAAGGCCCATTATCGAACTTGACCTTCCTTTCTGTAAACCCTACCCATTCACTAAATATCATACAGAACCATCTACAGCTTCTCGAGTTATTTTGTCCACATACAAATACACATCCGCACAAAGCCCGCTGCAGGACCGATGGAAAATGCCAGGGGAATCATTTTTGAACTTGACCTCCGTATTCACAACATCTACACACCTAACAAAAATCATTAAGATCCATCAACGTTTCCGTCACTTTTTTTGCCTACATACAAACACACAAAAATTAAAAGTCTGCTGCAATACTGTTAAAAAACGCTAGGTGAACAATTTTCGAACTTGACCTTCCTTTGTACAACCACTACACACCTACCAAAAATCATAAAGATTCATCGAAGATTTCTTGAGTTATGCTCTTGACATACACACAGACCCACCAAACAGCTGGCTCCACCGAAAACATATTATCTTCTCCGAGTACTTATTAGTACTCGACGAAGATAATTATGCAAGACCTTAATTCAGTATGTAGTAAAAGAGAAAAATTCCATAGCGGTGGTAAATTATGGGAACTCCATTCTTGCAACATTCAGAAGTTAAGAAAATGTGGACATTGCCAAAAGAGTGCCTGATAATTTTACATCATGTATGAGGAAATGCCTGTAACCTTTTAAATCAATCCCAGCGCAGAGTATACAAATGTATCCGTTAGGCTATACCCTAACCTGTTATCGGTGTCCTCCACGGGGTAGTGGTCCATCACACTCAGGATATCCAAACAGATCAGACCCGCGCACAGGACCTTCTTGTCCCCTCTGGGCTCTAACATCTTTCTTACATGCAGTATCTAAGCTAACGTTACCTTGTAACCGCAGTCTGAAAACGATTCACAATTCTTAATTCTGGGATCAGTCAGACTTCGACAAAACTTGTGAACTTTGATCTCCAAACCAACAGTGGATCACAGGTTTAACTAGAGTAAAATATTAGCTGTCAGCTAATATAAACAAGTTTGCGTTTTAGTGTAATTGATGTGGGGAAATGAACATAGCTAGAAAGGTAACATTTGCAAATTACGGTGTCTTGACGCTTCATCTCCCTACCCATGCAAAACAGGCTGTTCCGAAATTGAATTTCTTAAAAGGCCATGCCCATTCGAGAATGAACTCTTCCGTTGGCACCTCTAGTTAAATGGCTTGTTAAAAAACACTTGCACTAAAAGTGACTTTTGCATAATCACCCCAGTCCGAAATTGTATTCTTTTTAGACTGGGCCTCCTGCGAAACTGGAGTTTTCCAGTGACACGCCCATGTAAAATGGACCAGTAAAAAACACCCCCACTAAGAATGGAGTTTTGCCTAAAATCACCCCAGTCCGAAATTGAATATAAAAGAAGTACCCTCCTGTGCGAGAATGGACCGATCCAGTCGAACACCATATCGAAATATAGAACCCCTATTCTATTTGGAATACCTCCGTCAAGAACAGCGCTAGTTGGCGGAAATAGTACGTGTTAAGCAGAACATGTACATCTGTAACAGGTTTTTCATGGTATTGGCTGCATGTAAACTCAGGAAAAAAACGAAATGAGAAAAAAAAATAGGTCGGGCACTCATGAGGAGGGAGCTTGAAACACATTGCCAACTACTACAAAGTCCGCTAATACAGAGTTCCGCCTCTTCTGTACTTGTGTATGAAACTGATTAATATGAATGCGACACAGTAAGTAAAAGAATTGCATTTTGATAGCTAATTACTAAAGGACATGCAGCTGCAATTCATGTAGTCAACTCAGTGGGAACCCTGTCACAACTATACGTACCCTGTTTTACACGTGCATCGGCAGCTTGTCAAAATCGGGCACTGATGGTCACTAACAAGGTAATGCTATGCGACGCAACCCGCTTCCGCATTGACCGAAAACATGACGCCCTCACCGTAACTACATTTACCCCCTCCTCAAACGACTCTACTCGGTGGATACATCAGTCCACAAAGAAGGCATACCATTTTTATTTGGTCCGCTCGGAAAGGGTACCAGAGCCAAAAAAGCTCAAGAGAAGACAGTCTGCATATTCGACAGCCATGCGCGCGCGGCCGTTTTTGTCCGTCAAGGGCTGTTTTTGACGGACTATTCTAAATAGAACAGGGGGCGGGGCTTATGGTGTTCGAACTGGATCGGTCCATTGAGTCTTCTGGCGGCAACTTCAGTTAAAATGGAGCAGTCCATAAACACTTCCACTCAAACTTCGACTTTTGCCAGGTCATCCCGTTCCAAAATAAATTTTTCAAAAAAATCCACCACCCCCGTGCGAGAATAGCGTCTTCTATTGGTCTTCGACAATTTTTTTTTTCATTTCCATAGTTTTATCAACATTGCTCTCTTTCTCAGTTACAAATGTCACATATCTTAATACTAATAGTAGTCCTGTCATTGAACACATCACTTTTTAATTCTCTCATTGATTATGCAAATTTGAAACTGATTTGCACAATTATTATCTCATTAAGCAAAGCATCACTTAGCTATCGTTACATACCAAAAATCATGATGATTCGTAAACTCCATCTTGAGTTATAGTATTTTCTTATTAGTTTTGCAAATGAGGTCTTCATTTGCATAGTTGATATCTATCAATATTTCTCTCTTTCTCAGTTACATATGTCATATGTTTGAGAGTCCTATCATGAAATGCGGTGGATGTATAAATGTTCCTCAGTACTTATGACCCTCTAGCCCAAGTGCTATCTACAACTAAAAAATCAAGAGCATGGCATGTTCAGAACACGAGACATCAAAACAGGCGGAAGTTGATGTCTGTGCAAATTGCTTGTAGCATGTGTAGATCTGTTACTACAGGGTCATGGGAAAGCGACCTGTTCCGAACTTGAGCTGCACAGGTGGAAAGGTTAGGATTTGGTGTGACGCCTTTGACGAATTAGATTTTGCATAGAAATTGATATTAATTAGATTTGCATAGTCTCTGCCAAATCACGATTAAGATATTTGGTTGCATTAGCCATATTTGGCTGTATAGGGCGTATTCACGTGACGTCATCAACCCTGCCCTCCGTGGGCGGCCATGTTGGTGCTCACCCGGCAGCGAAGTTCTCGGTGTCCGACGGTCTCTAAAATTCCAAGGAATGCGAAGTCGTCTGATCGCTGTTTTGCAAAAGTACCGGGGTCACGGGTTCCTTAGTAATCAATCGGTGTCCAGCACCGAAGGTGCCTTCATCGCTAGACTTCCAGTGATGAAGTTTAGCCATCTGTGGACGTCCAGCAATGAGGCGACTTCGTTACTGGATATCCCTGAATCATCACTGGAAACCGAGAGATGAGAGTACCTGCGGGGCTGGAAAACCAGTGATGAAAAATATTCCGCTGTGGCAAACCAAGGAGGTTCTATTTTAACCTGGGCAAACCTGAGCTGGTGACGATAGATTCCGCACCGTAATTGTAAACCGAGCCAGCTAATCCGATATGCAGTTTGCGCTAACGTACGCGTCAATTTACGTAACGTTATGCTTACGAAAAAAGTCAAAAATACAAATTCAAGTGACGGTTGCTAAAAACGGATATCACAAAGGCCAGATTATTGCACAGATATTGTCTTGCTACAAGTGATTAACATATGGACATTACAAAGGCCAGATTAGTGCGCAGATAAAACACCTGTTATTGTCTTGCTAAAACGGATATCACAAAGGCCAGACTAGTGCGTAGATATTGTCTATCACAAAAGCACGATCAACAATAAAGATGGTACCTCTACAGTTGAGCCTTGTATTAATTATCTCCATGAAAAAAGGCTTTTTCATGGAGATACTGTTTTGCTTGCGTTTGGTGTTTGTGTGTATGTATGTGTCACCGGACGCTTAAAGTCACCATAACTGTAGAACCTGTACATGGATTGTAATGATTTTTGGTATGTGGGTGGGTGTTAGGAGGAGGAAGGTCAAGGTCGATTTTGGGCCCCCTGGCATGTGTGACTGGAACTGCAATGGCGTATTTGTTAAAATCTTCAATGTAGAAGAACTGAAGAGTGGATCGACAGATCGTCATGTTCTTTGGTACACAGGTAGGTTAGACCAAGTTGTACACACTTAAGTGCAAACTATGCAAATGAGACCGAATTTGCATAAGTAAGGAGGTAAATCGTTTGCATGTGTGTCGTCGGATGCTTAAAGTCAGCATAACTGTAGAACGTGTAGATGGATTGTAATGATATTTGGTATGTGGGTATGCGCTGGGAGGAGAATGGTCAAGGTCGATTTTGGGCCCCCTGGTTTGTGTCCCTGGAACTGCAATGGCCTATTTGTAAAAATGTTCTAAAGGGGTATAACTGAAGAGAGGAACAACAGATTTTCATGTTATTTGGTACGCAGGTAGGTTGGACAGAGATGTACACACTGAAGTGCAAATCATGCGAAGTTAGTGTGTTTGCGTGTGTGTGCGCGTGTGTGTATGTTTGTGTCACCGTGTGTGTATGTATGTGTCACCGGATGCTTAAAATCAGCATAACTGAAGAACGTGTGGATGGCTTGAAATGATATTTGGTATGTGGGTAGGTGCTGGGAGGAGAAAGGTCAAGGTCGATTTTGGGCCCCCTGGTATGTGTCACTGGAACTGCAATGGCGTGTTTGTAAATATTTTCCAAGGAGAATAACTGAAGAAAGGAGCGACAGATTTTCATGTTATTTGATATGCAGGTAGGTTGGACAGAGATGTACAAACTGAAGTGCTAATTATGCAAATTCATACTGAATTTGCATAAGTAATGAGGAATATCTACTCTATTGTGGGCTTTGAGGTCGCACCATCTGTTGGTCTCTTATCTAGGTCAGTAGCTATTTATAGCCACTTCTCCCCTTGCCCGGCCAGTGTGGGCCATTGAGCGATATAGAATGGGGGGAACTGGTTTAATAAAAAGACAAAGTTTCATGGAGATTTTGGGTCCTAAGACTCTTGTTCAGATTGTAACATGTAAGTCAGATAAGACTCATAGTTCAAACTAAGATCGACAATGGAGCTGCGACATTATATGTGGTACAAATATACTGCAAACTGTCAAACTAGTGAATAAAATATATCCTGATGCTTGAATAAATAATTGTTTGTGTCATACAAAAGTACATAACACTGACAAATCGATAATTAAAAAATGTATAAAGGTTCCCTTTGTCTTACCGTAGTACGCCGTAACGGTATCGACTCAAAATGCACACAAAATATTGTCTAACAGTTAGCACTGGAACATTCCAGTGATAATAGGACGTGATCACTGGAAGGCCACTAACGAAATAATGTCATCACTCGGCTTCCAGTACTAGAGAGTCACTCATCTCTGGTAAATCTAGCGTGGAACCCGTGACCTCGGGACTCTCGTTACTGGTTATCTAGTGACGAGTAACCTCCGTACTGGGTAACCAGTGATGAATGACATTTGAACCAGCCTTACTTGTCTGGCACCCGAGTGACGAGCGGAGATCATCACTAGAAACCGAGTGATGAGCGGAGTTCATTTCTGGAAACCGAGCACCGAGGCAGCATTCAGTGCTGGAATTCCAGCACCGAGGGAGCTTCAGTACTGGAATAAAGCCGTTCGTCACTGGATTTCTAGTGATGAACTTTCTTCGGTGCTGGACGTCCAGTGACGACACAATTTTGTTCACGCGTTCATCACTCGGTGCCCAGTGAGAAACCCGTGACCCGGGTACCTTTGCCGCTGTTTTATTATATGCAAAGAGTCTCCAGCCTCACATCCTTTTCGCTACAAAAATCCAATTTCACCTACTGGAAATGACCCATTATCGACGAGCGAGGAAAATGTTTTCCCCAGCTGCCTACAAACATGGCCGCTAAACTGTTTACAGAGTACGCATAAAATCAGTTCACAGCATACAAGTGTTCCAAGGCCTGCAACCACGTAGTACAGTGAGTGTCTTGAGTGTCGTGAAAAATTTTGTTGACAGGGAGTACGTTATGATCGGGAAAGTTCGACGTTGAAAGACCCGCCAGTTTACGAACGTATCTCAACAAGGAGGTTTAATCAGATCTCAAGCAACGACTACACGGTGCCGCGACTGTGTTACACAACGGGCCTGTAATTTGCTTTTCGACCAGATACAAAGGTTTCCATACACTCACGTTGATTCTCAAACTTCAACTATTTAGATCCGCTGTTCGTATGTCAGAAATCCACTTTTGTTTCAGTCGTTAGTCCCTGGGTTTGCGGAAAAAGCTGGGCTGTCTACCTGGCCTGTCTGGCTGGCCTGTCTACCTGGGCTGTCTACCACGTCAGGCTACTTAGAAACACCCATTCATATCCGTACCAGTACAGCCGCACCCTCTAGAGCCCCCTAGCGGAATGTTTTAAAACCACACCCATTTGGTTGCGGTAAAGCATTCGTCATTCGAAATCGCGATTTTCGTCCCCTCTTCTTGATTCCTACAAAGTTTATACTAATTGCAACATCGTCTGAAACCAAACATGGCGTTCCCTTCTCATGAATCTATCGCCTTTTTAGTATGTTATCCAAAGGAACTCTCAAAAGTCACTGATGTCGCTCGGAGCTTTCGATCGCCATCTTACATCTTGTGACCATGTTCTTCAAGCTTGCTTCACTCATGGAACGATGTGCTTCACTCCATGCTTCACTGGAGGGCGCTGTTTCAATAGACATTGGGGAGGGTAGTACGGCTATAGCTAGTAACGTTACCTACAGCCTCTGAATAGGTCATTGTAATCATGCACCGGGTCGTATTAATATCGAACATGGAGCCACCATTTTACGTCTCTTCCAGCTCCAACCGGGGTCTCCCAGTCTACCATTGACTTCCCGTATAGGCTAACTTGTGTAACTGTCATTTCGTAAGTTGTGGGACAGGGTGAAGTTGCGAACACGGCGATACTGACAGTTTGGATGAACAAAGGAACCACGTGTCTTACGGTCGGGCCGGCCGGCTGTAGGCGGGATGGACCGGAGTATGTTACCACGTGGCTTTCGGCGGAAGTTGACAGAGTAAAAACAAGGAGGTAACCTCCTTGGTAAAAATGACTGACACTTTCGCTTCATGTTACCGAAGATTTAATCATTAACCAGAGAACAAGGATCGTCTGCTTTGAAACAATATAATGCAGCAGTTTCATTGTTTGTAATCAAGCCAGGCACCAGGACAACAGTTACACAGAACCCCACCCCGATGTAACAAAGGAAAGGACGCAACACGGGCTCCGGATCATAATCTCACACGCACCCGAACCACTAGGCTAAAAGACCCATAGGCTGAGCAGTTGGTGTGATGCTATCACTGTTGACCAAGCTGAAGCTAGCCCTCGATTCGGCCTTCGATTCACAGCCTTCGATTCAGCCCTCGATTGGATTTTGCCGCCGATTCAGCCGTCGATTAGAGGAAATAGACAGAACATAGCAACCAATTCAGTTACCGATTCGAAAAACCTAAAATCTATACCAGCTCTCTTACAACGAATACAAAAGGCAACACAATGATCAACTAGAACCAAATCACTCAACAAGAAGATGATATTTACTTGCAAATAATGTCGGAAAGGACATAATATCACGAATTCGGCATGAAATAATAGTGACAACTGACAAGGGACACTAGCCCTCGATTCGGCCGTCGATTGGATTTTGTTCAACGGATTGCAGCGCTAGCGCTTTTTGCCGTTTTTCTAAATGTGGCCCGTGAACTTGAAAAAGTGATTGGGACACATTGGGATGTAATGTACCTAATGCGAGTATCAAATTCAACGGGCCGGATTTAATGAACGAGCCGCGGGGGGTCTTCAAAAGCGGAAGGAAAAGGGTACATAAAAAGGCTGGCTGAACGGATTGCAGCGCTATTGATGTTTATCTAAATGTGGCCCGTGAACTTGAAATAGTAACAAGGATACGTTGAGATCTAGAGAACTTAATGCAAGTGTCAAATCTAACGGGCCTGATTTAATAAACGAGCCACAGGGGGTCTAGCCCTTCAAACGCGGAAAGGAAAGGATACATAAAAAGGCTGGCTGGACGGATAAGCGCTATTTGCTGTTTATCTAAATGTGGCCCGTGAACTTGAAATAGTAATTAGGATACGTTGAGATCTAGAGAACTTTATGCAAGTGTCAAATCTATCGGGCCACAGGGGGCCACAGGGGGTCTAATCAAGCACCGGTGAAGCTAGCCCTCGATTCGGGCATCGATTGCCTGGAAAAAAAAGGCTTGCTGGATGGCTTGTAGCGCTTTCTGCTGTTTATCTAAATGTGGCCCGTGAACTTGAAAAAGCGATTGGGACATATTGGGATGTAATGTACCTAATGCGAGTATCAAATTCATCGGACCGGATTTAATGAACGAGCCGCGGGGGGTCTAACCCTTCAAAAGCGGAAAATGCTGGCTGAACGGATTGCAGCGCTATTGCTGTTTATCTAAATGTGGCCCGTGAAGTTGAAATAGTAATTAGGATACGAGCCACAGGGGTCTAATCAAGCACCGGTGAAGCTAGCCCTCGATTCGGGCATCGATTGCCTGGAAAAAGGCTTGCTGGACGGCTTGTAGCGCTTTCTGCTGTTTATCTAAATGTGGCCCGTGAACTTGAAATAGTAATTAGGATACATTAGGATCTAGAGTACTTTATGCAAGTATCAAATTTCACGGGCCGGGTTTGATGAACGAGAAACAGGGGGTCTTATCAAGCACCGGTGATGCTAGCCCTCGATTCGGGCATCGATTGCCCCGGAAAAAAAGGCTTGCTGGACGGCTTTTTACGTACCCTTTCCTTTCCGCGTTTGAAGGGCTAGACCCCCTGTGGATCGTTTATTAAATCAGGCCCGTTAGATTTGACACTTGCATTAAGTTCTCTAGATCTCAACGTATCCTAATTACTATTTAAAGTTCACGGGCCACATTTAGATAAACAGAAATAGCGCTGCAATCCGCCCAGCAAGCCTTTTTATGTACCCTTTTCCTTCCGCTTTTGAAGGGTTAGACCCCCTGCAGCTCGTTCATTAAATCCGGCCATTTGAATTTGATACTCGCATTAGGTACATTACATCCCAACGTGTCCCAATCACTTTTTCAAGTTCACGGGCCACATTTAGATAAACAGCAGAAAGCGCTACAAGCCGTCCAGCAAGCCTTTTTTCCCAGGCAATCGATGCCCGAATCGAGGGCTAGCTTCACCGGTGCTTGATTAGACTCCCTGTGCCTCGTTCCTTAAATCAGGCCCGTTAGATTTGACACTTGCATTAAGTTCTCTAGATCTCAACGTATCCTTATTACTATTTCAAGTTCACGGGCCACATTTAGATAAACATCAATAGCGCTGCAATCCGTTCAGCCAGCCTTTTTATGTACCCTTTTCTTTCCGCTTTTGAAGGGTTAGACTCCCCGCGGCTCGTTCATTAAATCCGGCCATTTGAATTTGATACTCGCATTAGGTACATTACATCCCAATGTGTCCCAATCACTTTTTCAAATTCACGGGCCACATTTAGAAAAACGGCAAAAAGCGCTGCAATCCGTTGAACAAAATCCAATCGACGGCCGAATCGAGGGCTAGTGTCCCTTGTCAGTTGTCACTATTATTTTATGCCGAATTCGTGATATTATGTCCTTTCCGACATTATTTGCAAGTAAATATCTTCTTGTTGAGTGATTTGGTACTAGTTGATCATTGTGTTACCTTTTGTATTCGTTGTAAGAGAGCTGGCATCGATTCTAGGTTTTTCGAATCGGTAACTGAATTGGTTGCTATGTTCTGTCTATTCCCTCTAATCGACGGCTGAATCGGCGGCAAAATCCAATCGAGGGCTGAATCGAAGGCTGTGAATCGTAGGCCGAATCGAGGGCTAGCTTCAGCTTGGTCACTGTACCATACATGATAGTCCCTGTCATTTGTGTAATACACCGCCATGCATTGCACCGGCTGGACAACTGGTTCTCCTGCTCCACACTCTATCTTTATCTTATTTATTTTATTTTATTCATTTGTTTGGCTTTTGGAAGACATACATGTTTTGCAACGATTATCATGTATCTATTGTATATCTATTTATCGATAAATGGATATTTGATACAATTTTCAACTATTATACGTTCTGTTTCTAATCTCTTTCGGCCAGTTTTTGGTATAACGATGTCTGAAGTATTCCTCATCAAGTTTTGATCAATGTCATACCCTAAATGGCACACCCTGACACATAATAGCTGATTTACGTACATAACAACACTGGTATCGAACTATACCGGCAAAGGTTAAAAAAAGTAATTGCTTCCAGACGCCTGGGACGATCGCTAGCCCCGCTCTGTTTCAAAACATTCTGCCAGCGCGTGCAAGCCGGGCCGGCCGTATCATGTTTCGCCTGCAAGCCAACCTGGCACAGAACGATTTCCTCTGTCCAGGCTGGCAGACGTGATTTTTTTGGCGACGCCTGCGACGCCTCAGGGGCGGAGCCTATTGTATAGTACTGCTTTCGGTTTGCCAAATATTCTAGGATTTCCCTAGGGAATTACTTTTTGGCAACGCCTTGCAGATATCGCCTTTTCTATAGCAAGGACGAATTCCATTGCATACGGCATAGAAAAGGCGATAGTTTATACAGTATACACTTTTACAGCTGTTTCTCGATGTTTGAAATAAACTTTCTGGACGTTGTAATATATACCATACATCACAGCTGTTTCTCAATGTCTTAAAAGTTTTTGGGTTTTGTTATCATGAATGAATTTTAGCTGCATCTTTGAAGCTTCGAAAGACTAACATAGTAAGGATAAAGAAAGGACACAGAGACAAGGCTTTCCGTACACTGAGCACGGGAGACTTTTAAGACGGACTGACTATGACTACGTCATACTGGCTATGCTAACATCAGTCTTAACTGAGGTTATCACTGCTTCCTGGACTGAACTAACTTGCCGATAGCATGTTAACATGTTTTTATATTCTGTCTTATCAGACAGACCTCTTGAAAATTACCTGCTAACTCCACAGAACATTGGTTACTTCATCTTTCTGTGACTGGCTTTGTAGTCCACTTCAGTAAAGAATAACACAAAGGAAAACACATTTTTGGGAATCATGGCACAACAATAACAGAAAACTGTGTCAGTAATTACAAGATTAAGTGTTCCGAGTACTCGTATCTTCTTGCAAGTTGGTGAGAGCGTGTTCTTGCAAGTTTCGTGAGAGCGTGCAATCGTATCAGAGCTTTCGTACACACTGATTGTTTACAATATTCGTGTGGAGTTTTCAATTTCATTTTGGTACATCCACCCCTAGCCTACGTTTACACAAGCTTTCCCTGGTGGAGGTTAATGACCCCCTCTTGGGGGCGGTATCCGTCGGGCCGGCCGCTAGGAGCGCGATGTAGTCAGGCTACATCCACCCCAGGTTTGATTAGAACCGTCATCAGCCAGGTTAATAACCTAGTGTACGATTTCGATATACATATACAATAGATCACTACTATAAACACACAAAATACATAATGAAATAGACAATATATTAGTATATCCGTGGTATAAACATGTTCAAGTCAGTCGGATATTTCTAACTGGCGTCAGGTTTTGTCTCGCTGTAGTAGCAGCTGTAGCAGCGCAATCTATTGACTTCAAATCGTGGCTCTGCTACAGATCTGGTTCTCTCTCGTTCCCTTCTTTTTGTCGACGACGCTTGTTGTGTGGCTTCCCTCGGTCCCGACGTTACGGACGCACGGGCGTCTGTTACAGATCCCCCTAGGGATGCAGCTCGTCTCACCGACATCCAGTAGAAGATATCCATCTGCCGACTTCCCCTACAGCGGTATCTATGTGTAGAATGTGGCAGGAACATTTTTGTTTTGTTTTGTTTCGCCTTTGTGGTGATCCTGAATTCAATGATTGTTTCTCCTGGGTCGATGTTATCAGCGCACACTCCTTCCTTCCTCGTTGACTCCAGTGAACCCCATATGCATTCCGAAGGTATTTGCGGCGTAGCTCACCTGCGGGCACAAAAAGAAACATCATTCACTGCCGTTCACCGAGGAACAAATTGGTCGCTTTTTCTATCTATTCATTTATCTATATTTATTCAAACTAGTAAACAAAGGTTGGTCTGACGTGTTGCTCAGTTATCAAGGAAAGCCCTTACAATGACCCAACACATGAATTACATGTTACGCAGGTCAACAAAACGGCAAAATTTAGTTACCTAGTCAGCATATCTGTCATTTCTGTCATTTGACAGACTTTATGCGACACATGATGTCCAAAAAGATGTTGCATATTTCGTCATATTTAACGAGCAAAAATTGGCGTGTAAAGATATTGAGAGCTTGGAATTTTGCAAAGAAAACTATTAAATCTAAGGCAGTTTGCGGCAGAGCCGATTTAGATAAGTTCTAACGGCTGCTGGCGACCGGAGGAGATGACCCCCAAGCCAGTAGGTGGTAAAATACGGCGTTATGCGCCCGTCACTATTAAACTTCTGACAGGTCTCACCTGGCTGACGTTTTTTGTGACTATACGTGGCGCACATATAGCGTGTGAATAACGAGTTCAGCGAATCCATTGCGTATGAGACATGTACATGTGTGATCTGCGTATTAAGTGCGCAATACTATGGTCTTTGTAGCGAATAGGTGCGTATCAGGTGCGTATGCCGAGCGTATTCCGGACGCACACAACGTCTGCCGACCGCATGCCTGACGCACTTCCCAGTAATGCTGATCGAATTACGATCGTATTTGGTTGCATTGATATTAGTAGTTACTTAACTAAACTGTTATTGGAAGAGACGTCTTAGGTGATGTACAATCTTATTGATCAAACCAACACACCATCCATCCCTCTTCCCCAGCCCCAAACCACGCATGGTCTGGTTTTCAAGTATCTGGCCAAAATACTTGGGCATTCCAAGTTCAGTTTATAAACCAACCATCTCAATTCAGTATGAGTATGTTGACTATGTAATATATGGGCTTGTTATGATGGAAAATGAACTTAACAAGCAAAAACTTTAATTTGGAGGGGGTAGACAAGGCTTGTAGAGCTGTTTTGTATCCCCCTCCATTCATCGTAATCGAATAAACAAGGAAAAAAAAGAAGAGGAGATGAATGTTACTAACCATGTTGTCTAGGCAAACTGTCTGAACAATCTCCATGTAACTTGTCCTCCTGATACGTTGCCCGGTCTGGTTGCTCCAGCCTTCCTTCATCCTCCCATCCTTATTATCTCGTAACTCCTGAAAAAAAGCAAGCTGATGAATTACTCTCAACTTTGGTTATACAGAAGTTCCATACATGACATGCAACTAACTATTGGTAGCCAAAACGTGTTAGGTGACATATATCTTATGCTTTCTACGGTAACGTTGTTTAACCCTACACTTGAAAGCATTTCTAATCCAAAAGCTAGACACGTCCGTAACTGGACATGAAAAAAACATTTGTCTGCTAGAAGTTTCTCATTATACTTGACCATGGTCTTATCCACTAACACAAAAACAAAACTTCTGCAACTTTGATTTGAATCAATGCACATTAATGGTTAACTGAACTGTTGGGAATATCTGTAACTCACCGGTGAGGGATATTTGTGTCGGCTGAGCTTAACAGGATATTTGTAAATTTTCAAACCGTATTTAGAAGTTTGCCCATATCAAAATCTGTAAAACCTAAACGAACTCATGATGAGGTATATATGGGAGGCCAGGGGTGCTACAATTTCAAATCAGTTTTCCATCACGCAGTGTGCAAGATACATAGAAGACTTGTCGTTTGTAACCACTGTGTTGGACAGTAGAATTAATGCATACCACGAAATAACGTGGTGATAAAACATAGAAACGGCAAGTTCTATGTGTATAGAAACATATGCTTGGGTCAAATAAACCATTGATATATGCCCCGTACAACAGGTTTAGACCTAGAACTTCACTAACCTTCAGACCGCTATCTGAGTCTCTGGCGGAAGGTGTGGGCAGCTTCCTGGGCTTTTCCTCGTCTCCAACCAGCTGGAGGTCACCTGCTTTTTGGTCTCTTCTTTGCTTTCTTGAGTACCGAAGCCGCTTGACCTTCCCTTTTTGTTCTTGGTGGCCTGGTCTTTGGAATCAAACCCATATACTGACGAGGGATTTTGAACAAAGGATCAAACTTCTGATGGTCAAATGGTCATATAGCATCCTAAAAGCGTGATGGATTGGTCTTTGGCCCTGCCCTGGTTCCGCCTTACCGTGGTTGGTTGGTCGGTGGTTGGCTAAGCCTTACTGCCGGTTACGCCCAGCTGCCGCTGGTTGGTTGCGCACTGCTGTCGATCACGCCCAGCTGTCAGTGATTGGTTGCGCACTGCTGTCGGTCACGCCCAGCTGTCGGTGATTGGGTGCGCCCTGCTGTGGTCGGTCTAGAAAGTCTCGTCCTGAGATCTGGAGGGACTGAATTCCACCAGCTGGATGCCAGATGTCAACACAAAGACTTGATGTTGTTGATAAACCCTTTGTTCGCCCCACAGCGGTATCTATGTGTAGAATGTGGCAGGAACATCTCGTCGTCATCACTCTCGTCCCGCACTACGGTATGGTCGGCCTGTGCAGGTATAAAGACGGAAACAGTCGGTGGAGCTGGCGACCACAGTGGCTTGATCTGATTTCTAGCTACCAAAATCAGTTAACAAACTGTTTAAAAGAATCTATGACAGCCATCCTATCCCTACAAATATTCCAGTCTGTGAAACCGTCAAATTATGAAATCTTTAAGTCTCTATCGGCACTTATATACTTATGAAATCACAATAATGGACTATTCCAAAATTACCCAAATTTTCAATTTTCATCGTCGTTGTGCGGCTGCATGTGTTCTACGTGGACTAAGTCGCCATTTGGATGGTCGTAAAGGCATTTATGTTGCAGAATCTAACATTCAGGAGCTGCTGTAGAAAAACAACACAATGAACAAAGATTATATTAAAATTGCAATACTCTTCTTTTGTCCTTATTGCCAATACAAACCAAACAGAAAACACTGTAAACACCGTGTAACCAACCAGTTCCGAGAAATTTTCCGGTCTGCAAAAGCTCTCCAGTAATGAAAGCTATTAACACCTTCTCAAACTTCGGTCATGACGTAATTAATTATAAGTATCTGTATCTATATAGCCGGTATAACCGCCATTAGGCTATTACACCGAACGGTCCGTTACACCTAGTCCGGCCTCCCCTCCCAAAAGAAAGAAAAAGGACACATATACAGATACAGCGTTTGTTGCAGATATTCTTGTACTATCCTTCCCCTAGGTAACGTTACATGTAACGAACTAGCCCTTAGGAATGCAATTCACTGGCATCAGTATCAGCTATGAACAGTAATGTACCTCCCCTACTGGCTAACAGGCAACTTCCTCCCTAAGATTCTGACACCCGGCCCCCTTTTTACGACTTCGGCTTCAGTGAACGAACACAATAGGACTCCGATGACGATTTCGACTGCTTGTGTGGCCTTTTCTATATGCCGGCCGAAGTTCTCCGTGAAAACTACTCTCCAAGCAGAGGTTGAATGGGCAGATCGTCACCGTTTTATCATATGCCGTCATTTTTTGTCGCTAGCCCATTAGAATGGGCTAGCGACAAAAAATGACGGCATATGATAAAACGGTGACGATCTGCCCATTCAACCTCTGCTTGGAGAGTACGTGAAAACACGTCTTATACGTCATGTATGCAAACGCTACCTAAAACACACAAACTACCTAACCATTTTGGAAAAGGTAAAATAAAATAATAATTGCAAAACATAACAATGTCACCTTAGTGCCCGGCTGTATGATCATTTCAAACACGACAGTTAGATATATTCAATTCTACAGTAAACAATGCATCACAACCAGCCTCACATATTCTTCTACATTTGTGGCGCGTTGGATACACCCGATCCCTCGATCTCGGAAGTTAAGCAACGCGCGGTCCGGACGGGTTTGCGGATTCGATGGGGTGGTCTACAGGGGTGGGCTAGTGGGGTGGGCTACCTCAGCATCTACCCTTTCTGGACCTCAAGGCTGTGCATGGGGGTTTAGCATTGAATGGAATTTCCTTGAGGAAAAGATGGGTCACTCTGTGGGAGGGCCGGAAAGAATGCTTTATTTTGCTGAAGGATCATATTGCTTTGGGGATGCTACAGTGGGGGGTGGAGGTGGGCAATGAGCATACTGCATACATTTACATCGTGCAGGAGTTTGTTATCCCCAGTTTTAGATTTTTAAACATGGAGGACTATGTTCCCTGTTCCTTTATATACTGCTCAGTCAGGCCAACAGGACAGTAGCATTGTGGCTACAATAAAGAAATGAGCAACAAAAGCAACACTATACATTGTACAAACACACACACTTAAAACATTCCAACCCATGCTCATGCACACTGACACATATAACCACAAATACATTGCACATTGTATGCAAGCACATGCATTCAGGTACATTCTAGTCTAAATGTGAGACATATGTTTTGAATTTTGTCAAACAAAGGCTCTCTCATTCCCTAGCTGTTCTATGCAACTTCCAGTTTATTTCTGGCCTGGAATCCATCCTATTTAGCTTCCGGCCGCTACCCAAGCTCCGCCTGCCTGGCCAGGCAGCGGAGCTTGGGTAGCGGCCGGAAGCTAAATAGGATGGATTCCAGGCTAGTTTATTTCCCCTTGTACCTCTTCCCTAAAATCCTAATTGTATACTGAGTACTTAGAAGTTTGTTTGTGATAAATGGCTTTTCTACCAGTCTTGGTGCACCTACCCCCCCCCCCCCCCCCCCACACACACACACACACCTGCCATATGATCAGCTGTTACCTTCCCTCTAGCCCACCCACAGCTTGACCCAGATCCTCTTCAAGGAAATTCCATAAGAGGCCAAACCCCCATGCACAGCCTTGAGGTCCAGAAAGGGTAGATGCTGAGGTAGCCCACCCCACTAGCCCACCCCTGTAGCCCACCCCATCGAATCCGCAAACCCCGGTCCGGACAGTGCTTGGATGGGGGACCAACCAAGGACGTCCGGATTGCTGTAGCCTCACGAAGCTTTCCACGAAATCGTCTTCCGGGTGGGACGTAAAACGGGGGTCCCGTGCTCGAGGAGGTGCCTCGAACACGTTAAACAGCCTCATTACCCTACACATTGGGTACCTGCCTGTGGCACTGGCTGCAAATACACCTGATATTATTATTATTATTATTAAACAGTGAAAATACGAGCGTATAGCATCAGCCTTGTACATGACGTTGGCTTCAATCATATACTAGATGTTGACGGTTTGGACCGTAAAATATATAGACCATCACGGCTTCGGCACAAATTCCACAAACTGATATTCAACACACGGCGTGGCTCAACTTAACTTAGGATCAAATTGATCGCCTACCTTCACAAGAATCTGTCAACTTCTGCATAAGACTAACCATAACATTCAATATACACAAAGTGAAAAGTACATCAGCAAAGTATTATAAAAGTAACTGAAATAGCAGTGCCCACCTCCCGCCTACTCCCGCCGCCATAAATTTTCTCCTATGGAACTAAAGTTGAGTACGCACAGTACACTATCTACACTGCGCAATCATTGAATCATCCTTAATGAGTTATGGGGTAGTGCCGAAGTCGCGTGATGAAAGAGAGTCCCTACATATCAACTAATGAAAGGAAGGGCGGGTGGGTGGGGCGCTAAAACCAAGAGCCCGACTCCTCGCTACTTTTGTCCAACCCTTGCTCACTCTGTCCGGGACCCGACTTCCACCACGCTCCTCAGCGTTGCGGATGATTTCAGTTAACTACACAGCATGGTCAACTGCCGCTCCTTATATAGCATTAGGTGATGTCATTGGCGGATTGATCCAATTATAGCGCAGTGTAAATAGTACACTATCTACACTGCGCAATCATTGAATCATCCTTAATGAGTTATGGGGTAGTGCCTACGTCGCTACGTTCTATCCTGATAACCCTACTTATATCAACATTTCTTCATGACCGTAGGCAATTCATAACTACAACCCCCATACTCATCCAAACCGCCACAACCTAAACCTATCCCATTCTCATCCCATTCTCATCCCATCCTAATCAGCACCTTTTCGGACGGATGACAGAAAATTATAATACAACCCCAAGCCAATAATCGCAAAAATATTCCCTCTTTGCACAGGCTTGGCACAAAAACCGACATACCGCAAATAAACTGCATAACGTTGACTTACAGTATTCTTGCCTAATTGTACGTCTCTCTGTACAACATTCTTACCTCGAACCAAACGCATCGTCTATCCCCCATCCTAATCACTTACTCGGACGTAAATGAGCACACAGACCCAATATGTATTTGGATATGCCTTTAATCTCCCTCCACTAACTAGGTGGAAACCCCAAACTTATCACCGTCAACAGAGGATCACGTCTTTCTCTATTTTGGCCTAGTTTATGGATGATGACAATATCTTAATCCAAGACCCTCTCTCATCATAGAGTGATATCGTGTCTCCAAAACTAGGAGCTGCTAAATCCAAACCAAAATGCCATTCTAGTTCACCAAAGAAGAACCAATAAAGCAAGGGAACATCTTCCGACGCCTCAGCCTTTCTTTACCGACAAGGACAAGGTCTGAAAACCGCTGCAGACTAAAGCTTACCTTACCCCTGATATTTCCTCGAATGTGCGGGTCTGGTAAACGCCGTCCTGCTCGAAGCCCCGTTGAAACTCGCTGTAATTCAAACGCCTAAACCAACCTCTCTTAAACTCTAAGAAGTGCATTTCAACCTATACTGAAACTCGAGCAGACCATTTCCCTTATTCTACCGTCAAGTAAACTTGCGTTTATCCGGCTTCCGACCTACAGCCCCAATCAAAAGATGGCTTCATCATCGATGGGCCCAGTCGTTTGAGACGAAAAATATCTAAAATAGCTCTTCGCTTCCACGCCTTAACTGGGCCGGATCGCCTAAACCCGTTGGCCTAGACCCCATCTGGTGTAGTCGCACCCGCTGCTGGCAACTTATCACCTTAGCTTACACTTTTTAAGGAACAGATTTCTCTCCCATCTTGCATTTCTCCTAGGTTTAAACTCCCATGCCCTACAAGGACATAGCCACTGTTACCATCCGCCAACGGTCTCCCAATGCACCTACCGTGACCGAAATAACAATGAATGTTTTCTAAGAGCAATCTGTCACAGTTTCAGTCCATGCGCACTGTCCCTTCAGCACTTACGGCTTGTGTCTTACTCATATGCATGACGAGACCATCGATATCGCCATTGACTGCCTCTATCCACCACGAGCGTGACCTATCAACCTTCAGCGCTAGTCATGTGTAAGACGGCATCTGACTGCGTATTACTGGACATTCACACATAAAACGCGCCGAACAGACACTCTCGTGGCGAGAGTAACGAACGTCACATGCCCGATGCAAAATTACTTCCTGCTTGCCAAGTGTGTCACCGCCGGACCGCCCATCAATTGGTGCCTCTCTTGCAAATCGCCACTATAACAGCCAAGTGACCCGACAACATGCACGACAAATACTCTCGCCTGTCAAATGTGCTACCAGCATTCGCACTCGAAAATGTGCCACAATGACACTCAACTGACGACGTCGCCGAACCTGACATGCACGACGCAAACTCTTTGCCGCCTTATTATCCGACAGCGAGAGCGTGCAATAAATAACAAAATAACTCTCAACCGACAACATCGTCGTACATAACATGGGGCACGTAAATCTTACAACACTTGCCATGTGATCCTCCGCCCAGCTGGTAGTGCTACCATGTCGAGTGTACGTGTGCAAACAGCCACCTTACAACGTTGATGCGCCGCACCTGCACAATTCAAAGCCGTCTGGCGCTCGCCATACGAGCCACACACTTAACCTTTCAACCACTAACTCATAAACGTATTCCCATGGCAACGAATACCTACTACCGCTCGCCATGTAGGTCACGCTCGCCTACCCGACACACCGCATGCACGTTACACACCCTTCACGAGCATGATGTGTGCCACATGCACGAATGCCTGCACTAAGAGATGCCAAAGAACACCCTACCGAGGATATTGACAAACACCACATGCACGGCGTAACCCTTCACGATCGCCACGTGTGTCAAGCCCGACTGCCCGGCATTAGCCGTCCGTACTAAGATCGTGCCAAATAACATTCAACGGGGGATATAGACGACACCACATGCACGTCGTAAATCTCCTCACACTCACCAAGTGTATCACGCGTCAGTGTGCTCGCACTAAAACGTGCCAAATGAACACTCCACCGAAGACAACGACGAACACCGCCTATACGACGTATACCCTTCACACTCACCATGTGTATCACGCTCGTTCTGTCCGCCAACGAGTGTCCGCACAAACTGTGCCAAAGAAACCCTCCACTGAGGACATCAACTGACACCACATGCATGACGTATACCCTTCACACCCGCCATGTGTATCACGCTCGACCACCCTACAACGAGCGTCCGCACTAAAACTGTGTCATAAGAATAATCCACTGACACCAAATGCACGATGTTAAGCCTGTGAGCCTCGCCCTGTGAGTCACGCCCGATAGCCCGACCGTGAGTGTCCACACTAAATGTGCCACAGAAATACACCACTGGGACATGGACGAACACCACATGCACGATATAAGGCCCGTGAGCCCCGCCCTGTGAGTCACGCTCGACAGCCCGACAGCGAGTGTCCGCACTAAATGCACCAAAAACACTCCAGTGAGGACACCATATACACGATATACTATATCCTTCCCACTCAACCTGTGTATCGCTCGACTGCCCCTCCGCGAGTGCCCGCACTAAATGCGCCAAATACCACTCCCCTGAGGGCATCGACACGTACCACATGCACGATGTAACGTGTCTGCAACTCTCGATCTCGCGATGTGTCACGCTCAACCGCGAGTGCCCGCACTAATTGTGCAAAGGAACACTCAACTGAGGGCATCAAAGAACACCACCACGACACAAATCCCATGTTACAGGTGTCACACTCGACTGCCCCTCAGCGAGCGTCCGCACTAATTGTGCCGAAGAACACTACACTCAGCTGAGGAGATCGACGAAACACCAACACGACGCACCAATCTCTCATGTCACGTGTGTCACGCTCGACTGCCCCTCAGCTAGTGCCCGCACTAGATGTGCCAACAAAAAACAACACTCAACTAAGGACATCGACGACCACCACTACGACGTACACATCTCTCACGTCACGTGTCACATTCGACTGCCCCACAACGAGTGCCCGCATTAATCGTGCCTAAGAGCACTCAACTGAAGACATCGACGAACACCACTACGACGTGTAAATTGCTCGTGTCACGCGTGTCACGCTCGACTACCCCACAGCGAGTGCCCACACTAATTGTGCCTAAGAACACTCAACCGAGGATAAAATGTGCCAAATAACACTCCACTTAGTCTGAGGACATCGACGAACATCACCACGACGTATACATCTCTTACGTCACGTGTGTCACCGCTCGACTGCACCTCAGCTAGTGACAGCACTCAACTGTGCCAAATAAAACTCAACTGAGGGCATCGACGAACATCACCACGACGTACACACCTCTCAAGTCACGTGTGTCACCTATCGACTGTCCCTCAGCTAGTGCCAGCACTAAAATGTGCCAAATAACACTCAACTGAGGACATCGACGAACATCACCACGACGTACACATCTGTCACGCTACGTGTATCACCGCTCGACTACCCCTCAGCTAGTGTCAGCACTAAAATGTGCCACACTCAACTGGGGACATCAACGAACATCACCACGACGTACACATCTGTCATGTTACGTGTGTCACCGCTCGACTGCCCCTCAGCTAGTGTCAGCACTAAAATGTGCCAAATAACACTCAACTGGGGACATCAACGAACATCACCACGACGTACACATCTGTCACATTACGTGTGTCACCGCTCGACTGTCCCTCAGCTAGTGTCAGCGCTAAAATGTGCCAAATAACACTCAACTAGGGACGTCGACGAACATCACCACGACGTACAAATCTCTCACGTCACGTATGTCACCGCTCGACTGCCCCTCAGCTAGTGTCAGCACTAAAATGTGCCAAATAACACTCAACTGAGGATATCGATGAACATCACCACGACGCACACATCTGTCACGTTATGTGTACCACCGGTCGACTGCCCCTCAGCTAGTGTCAGCACTAAAATGTGCCAAATAACACTCAACTGAGGGCATCGACGAACATCACCACGACGTACACATTTGTCACGTCACGTGCGTCACCGCTCGACTGCCCCTCAGCTAGTGTCAGCACTAAAATGTGCCAAATAACACTCAACTGAGGACATCGACGAACATCACCACGACGCACACATCTGTCACGTTATGTGTATCACCGGTCGACTGCCCCTCAGCTAGTGTCAGCACTAAAATGTGCCAAATAACACTCAACTGAGGACATCGACGAACATCACCACGACGTACACATTTGTCACGTCACGTGCGTCACCGCTCGACTGTCCCTCAGCTAGTGTCAGCACTAAAATGTGCCAAATAACACTCAACTGGGGACGTCGACGAACATCACCACGACGCACAAATCTCTCACGTCACGTGTGTCACCGTTCGACTACCCTTCAGCTAGTGTCAGCACTAAAATGTGCCAAATAACACTCAACTGGGGACGTCGACGAACATCACCACGACGTACAAATCTCTCACGTCACGTATGTCACCGCTCGACTGCCCCTCAGCTAGTGTCAGCACTAAAATGTGCCAAATAACACTCAACTGGGGACGTCGACGAACATCACCACGACGTACAAATTTCTCACGTCACGTGTGTCACCGCTCGACTGTCCCTCAGCTAGTGTCAGCACTAAAATGTGCCAAATAACCCTCAACTGGGGACGTCGACGAACATCACCACGACGTACAAATTTCTCACGTCACGTGTGTCACCGCTCGACTGCCCCTCAGTTAGTGTCAGCACTTAAATGTGCCAAATAACACTCAACTGGGGACGTCGACGAACACCACCACGACGTACACATTTGTCACGTCACGTGTGTCACCGCTCGACTGTTCCTCAGCTAATGTCAGCACTAAAATGTGCCAAATAACACTCAACTGGGGACGTCGACGAACATCACCACGACGTACACATTTCTCACGTCACGTGTGTCACCGCTCGACTGCCCCTCAGTTAGTGTCAGCACTTAAATGTGCCAAATAACACTCAACTGGGGACGTCGACGAACACCACCACGACGTACACATTTGTCACGTCACGTGTGTCACCGCTCGACTGTCCCTCAGCTAGTGTCAGCACTAAAATGTGCCAAATAACACTCAACTGGGGACGTCGACGAACATCACCACGACGTACAAATTTCTCACGTCACGTGTGTCACCGCTCGACTGCCCCTCAGCTAGTGTCAGCACTTAAATGTGCCAAATAACACTCAACTGGGGACGTCGACGAACACCACCACGACGCACACATTTGTCACGTCACGCGTGTCACCGCTCGACTGTCCCTCAGCTAGTGTCAGCACTAAAATGTGCCAAATAACACTCAACTGGGGACGTCGACGAACACCACCACGACGTACAAATCTCTCAGGAATACGTACCTCATATTGCTACTTGACAGTTGTCCGCGGCATCCCTAACCTCTCCACCGCACGCCTCTCCACTCCAGCAAGTTTTTTCCCGTCTCGGTAGCGACTGCTGCCGTCGAAGTGGTTGTCATTTCCGTCACCGCAGTCTCCCACCTTCCGGAGTGACTTGCCAGCCTAAAATAAACAACACCCATGAGACAACCACTCGTAAACAAAGCAAAAGAAAATTAACAAACAACACGTCTCAAAAGTAAACGAGCTCCGAAAAGCCTGAAGTCCTCGCCGATAAATTACAAACAAACGCGGATCTTGTTCCACCATCGCTTCTCTGTCACTGCAAGGTTCTTGTCCGCCACAATTGGTAGGCAGCTTTTCACAGGCAGTACTGGCCTCCAGGACGCCAAACTGTAGACAACAAAACACAAAACGTATCGCATCAGGCATAATCAGAACAAAGACGCAGACCAATATGTCCGGTGTCTACGTCATACAAATGCAAATCACCGAAATACGATTCAAAGAAAGAAAACCCAAGTACGACAGACTCCCGCCAAACTTCCTGCAGACAAAAATGGTGGCAACAGGTCAGCTGCCCTGGCAGATGCCACTTCACGCCATCGCCGCAGGTCCTGCATCTCTCGAGTAGGTAGCCCAAGTGTCCGCGTGTCCCATCCTTCTGGGTACTGAGTTGGACTCTGACGAGGTCCATCCAGCACTCGAACAACGGCGGCGACTGTCTTGGTGTAACGCCTGCCTGACGTGCTAACCATGTCTGCTGCGGAACCGCTTGCCTCTGAAGTGTTGACTGCCGGGGTCGCCTGTTGTGTGAAGTCCTGCAAACTCGCAGTGGGTACCTGTGGAGCTTGGCTTATCACTGTAAAGGCACAAAACACCGCTTAATGACTGAAGCAAACCACACAAAGCACACGCTACCCACCCGAGGAAACTTACATCGAACTGGGACAGACAAATCCCAGCCGACCAAGGACCAAGACAGCGAACCAGCAAGGCCGAAAGCTCCACGCAGGTACCCTTCCCTTACAAGTTACTGTAAACCACCCGAGTAACCCCGTTACGAAAACCAGAGAACAAAAGAAATTCTCCACGCATACAAATGCAAATGTCCCACGTGCAAAAAAGCCGCCAAAATCCCGTCGACACAAAGCTGCAACGAGAAACCGTCAAAACACGCTAAAAAAAGGCACTGGAGAAAACCCCGAGGTTAAAACAAACTACAAAACACCCCAGGAAACAAACCCAACTCGTAAAAACGAAGCCACAAGCAGAAAACTGAAAAACGGGAAAATAACAGCCGTCAACTAAACTCGTTACGGCCTAACAACAAAACGTCCCCCGCTCTGTAAGCCAAAACCAGCTCACTAACTAGCCAAACCTTGACCGAAATTCGGTCGTGGTAGTCCCGAAAACCTCTCCTAGGGCTCAAGACGCTGCCAAAGGCCGCTCGAAGCACCGGTGGACGCACACTCCATTGTAAGAAGACCCCACTTCGAGACCGGGACAGACAGCCCACCACGTCCAGCCGTTGAGGATGATTTCAGTTAACTACACAGCATGGTCAACTGCCGCTCCTTATATAGCATTAGGTGATGTCATTGGCGGATTGATCCAATTATAGCGCAGTGTAAATATGTGATGGTTCGCGAAAGTTTGTACATATCCCTCCGCCGCTGGAGTCAGCTGTAATGCAGTGCTATACCATTAAATTAATGACAGAAAAATAAACGTTACCCTGGCACTTACTGCAAAATCATATATTGCAATCTGGGAATCATGTTATTAGTTTGAAAACGAATACAAAATCAATATTCAATAAACTTTGAATATGTCTTGCACTTCTTTCTGGCGGCGTTTGTGTACAATTTGTTCAAGAGGATATTCGGTCTGGTTCCCGTGGGGACAAGGGTACTGTAATTCTTGTTTCTTTCACTGCAACTTTAAGTTCACAGCTGTTTTCACGGCCACCTCTGTACCGTGAACTTATCATCACAGTGATAAATATGTTGTTATTATTTATGATTCCTTCACACATCCGTTCTGTAAATCACTTGCCGCCCCAGGAAGTTTAAGTTCAGTGAAAATGTCAATTTTTCTTCCACCGTGAAATTTAACTACCGTGAAGATAAAGTGAATCACAGTTTTAGGGCAGGCGCCTAGACCCCAGCTCAGAATTAAAGAGGGCATTAAAACATTGAAATCCTTTCTTGGTGTTTTTTGGGGGAGGGGGGGGGTAAAATATATTGGCAATTCTGGGGTGGCTATGACAGGTCAAACTTCATACTTGTAGAATTTGTCGACAAAAACGACCTTTCTCCATCTTTCTGTCTTCTGGACCCCCGGGAGATAGTGGGACGGTCGCGAGCGGGCGCTAGGTTCTGGGGCCAAACACCCTGCCACTACGCCACCGCGACGCCACAGTTGTTGGGAAACCGATTGGGATCAAAACAAGATGTATGTACCTTACAGATTTTTCGCAAGTTAAATGGTGATTTGAATACTGTACCTGAATTTAAGTTTGCGTGGTTACTAGTATTCATTTCGCAGTAGGGGAAACTATCGGCGTGTTCGCGACGATTTTAAGTTCGCGTTTGAAAGAATAGTAGCGCTGCACTCATAGATGGACAAAAAGTTTCGCGGTCACCTAAGGTTTAAGGTCCGAGCTGAAGAGTTCACCGCGAAAGTAAAACAGTTCTGCATCTACAGTATATGGATAACATCCGCAAATACATAATTTTTGTAGCCTCCGTTGCAGACTCCTTCTGGCTGTTTTCTTTTTCACGTTACCGTTTTCTTATTTACCACTAGTATTATATTTTTTCTTATCGCTGGTCGGCCAGCAATAACTAATATAAAAACTGAATAAAAGAAATGTAATAATGAAACTGTAACTTAAAAAAGAAAACAGCCGGAAGGAATCTGCAAAGGAGGCTACAATTTTTGGCCGTTTGAAGAAAAAAAGGGTTCGGCCAATACTGTAAATGGTAAAAAGATGCGAAATGAGAAATTAGAATTCATGCTCTCAATTATAAAAATGTATATTTCAGAAAACAGATGCTAATGTCGCAAATGCCAAAGTCAAGTCCAGAGTCGAAAAAGACTGTATATGTTTTGAAATAACAAAATGAAGAACCTATATTTCTGCATAACACACTCTGTGTTCTGACCACAAAGATTTCATAATGAAAGCAACTTTTTTGCCATTTTTTTCAATAGCACGCTCCCATTAGCTGGGTTCCCCAGAGGATGTCATTCATATAATCAAATCAACATAGTCTAATATACATACAGCAAATCACTTTCGTCAGTAATGAATTGTCATAGTTGGATTTTAAAAAGCAAGTGTTAAGATGTTTAAGTTTTTCTAACTGCAAACCAGTGACCAAAAAAAATATGTAGCTATATTTTGTATGGGTATTCAGGTATCAACTTATTATCTGGATCTACAATATTTCACAGGTCACAGGTATACGTAATGACTTTTGTTACAAAACCCCATATATATAGTTGAATTCAAATGGCAGGGAGTCGGGATGAATTATTACCTTTGCCGAGAATGTTATGTTTTTGATAGCCTTTATACGTATGTATGTATGTGTATGTGTATGTGTATGTGTGTGTGTGTGTGTGTGTGTGTGTGTGTGTGTGTGTGTGTGTGTGTGTGTGTGTGTGTGTGTGTGTGTGTGTGAACAGCATACTTGGGACAAGTTCTGTTATTTGAGTGAACTGGAACATAGGGCTTACGGAACATTGGGATTTCGAAACATAGCAATTTCGGAACATAGTTATTTCGGAACATAGGGCGGTCACCGATGGAAACATGCAGGCCTCACTATGCCATCGATTTCCGTATGAGTATATAACGTTACAGCACGATAGATTATGACAAAGTTATGTTACCAACCGATTCAAGTTTGTCACATACTAATGCAAAAGTTGAGCCTTGTTACCTTTTTCTATCACCTGTTTGGCAAGCGATGCAATTCTGTAAAAGGAAACAGTAATTTTTCAAGGAACTTACCACGAGGGGGCAGATTTATGGGATCGACGCCATCGAGCTGGAGTTGACTGCATCCCGCGTTGGCTGTGTCGCTCCCGGTGGCATCAGGGTGGATACTTCATTTGAGCTTGGAGTATGCTGAAATGTTCTGAGTGGACGTAACTTCAAGACCTGACCTATGTGAAAACAAAAGCGTCTTGAGGCTAAGCGTTTGGGACGCCGTCCCTGCGCGTCCCAAACGGGCCAGGCACGTTTTTGGCCACCTCGTCCTCGACCGGGCCGTTTAGACCAAGACCAAGTGTATATATACATATATATCTCCTTCGTCTTTTATCCCTTAGTCTAGATATTTGACCGTTGGGGCACCACACAAGATCTGGCACCACACAAGATCTGGCAACTAGTTTCCTTCACCCTTCTCGATTTTCTCCCATCTTTTCCGTTGTCTACTCCCCATTCTTCCTCACTGAACGATTATTTGCATGATTGCTTCTGGCTACTCCCGATGACTGTGACACGTGACCGCACCACTTCAGTTTCCTTTTCTTTACTGACCTTAACTGTGGTAAGGAGGTTCCGTAGGTTTGCAGTGCTAGATGGTTGAGTACGAAGCAGGGACAGTATCAGAAAGATAATATACATGATTGTTTTTGCCTTTGCAAGAAGATTATGTTTATGACAGCGTTTGCAAGTGTGTTGTGTCTGTGTCTGTGTGTGTGTGTGTTTCCGGACTACTGTAGTGAGCATAACCCAAGAACCCCTTGATGGATTACAATGATTAACCTGGACGTGCGATGGTCCTGATTTTTTTTGGTGGCAGATAGCTTGTGATGTAATGAAGAATTGGTGTAGGTGTTGGTCCCCTAACAGCTTGCTCTGAAACTGCAGGGGCTTTATTGTGAAAAATTTTCTAATGAGAATAAATGGACAAAGGAACAACGGATTTCCATGATATTTAGTATGCATAATTAAGTTGAAAATATATTGTTCCACATTCTATTAACGGAAACTTTATACTTGTGGCCCTTAAAGGTTTCGTGAAGGTTAACATAGTAACATATATATCATGCAAATGAGGACATATTTGCATAATCCTCACGTCGCCGGTGTGTTTTTTAAACACCACTCTTGTTCTAACAGAGAGCGGGGGACGGAAGAAAATGCTACATCAGATACAAGTGCAAATGTTTTATTTTTCAAAATGAACTCTAAATGATATACGTTACGTGGTGTCAGTGCTAAAAGAACCAGTACACGTTACACACATATGGTACACGTACATTATAACTGGGGTGAGATTAATCTGAGCTTGAGATTAATTAACCTCCCGGCTTCAACTTGAGTTCAAGTCCATTTATGTCCCTGCTGCGTGGGTTAGGATAGAAACTCATGATCATGTCTAGCGCACACTTGGGCATTACGTCGCGATGGGCGATATGGAATTCGTCGTCCAGAATCCGGTGGGTTTTCGCCGCAGATACCGCTCATCCTTCCACCCCCCTCGCACATTGAGCTGGCCCCAGACTTTTTCATACTTCGCCTCCCGAACTACCAGAAATCGGATTTGCATTGAAAACGACGCGTAGAACGGCCTAATAAGCTGTTCTAAGTCATTTGCAAGCGATTTCCGAGCGAGGTTTGGCGAGAAAAAACGCCAAGATGAAATTTTACCGGCAAAGGCCGTTTTATGCTTCAAAACGTCGAAATAGGCCTTAAAACAGAAGTTTTGAGCGAAATTATCACTTTGAAATTTTTTGTCTGGGAAAAATCGGATTTGCATTGAAAACGACGTAGAACGGCCTAATAAGCTGTTCTAAGTCATTTGCAAGCGATTCCGAGCGGTTTGGCGAGAAAAAAAAGCCAAGATGAAATTTTACCGGCAAAGGCCGTTTTATGCTTCAAAACGTCGAAATAGGCCTTAAAACAGAGGTTTTGAGCGAAATTATCACTTTGAAATTTTTTGTCTGGGAAAACTCGGATTTGCATTGAAAACGACGTAGAACGGCCTAATAAGCTGTTCTAAGTCATTTGCAAGCGATTCCGAGCGGTTTGGCGAGAAAAAACGCCAAGATGAAATTTTACCGGCAAAGGCCGTTTTATGCTTCAAAACGTCGAAATAGGCCTTAAAACAGAGGTTTTGAGCGAAATTATCACTTTGAAATTTTTTGTCTGGGAAAACTCGGATTTGCATTGAAAACGACGTAGAACGGCCTAATAAGCTGTTCTAAGTCATTTGCAAGCGATTCCGAGCGGTTTGGCGAGAAAAAACGCCAAGATGAAATTTTACCGGCAAAGGCCGTTTTATGCTTCAAAACGTCGAAATAGGCCTTAAAACAGAGGTTTTGAGCGAAATTATCACTTTGAAATTTTTTGTCTGGGAAAACTCGGATTTGCATTGAAAACGACGTAGAACGGCCTAATAAGCTGTTCTAAGTCATTTGCAAGCGATTCCGAGCGGTTTGGCGAGAAAAAACGCCAAGATGAAATTTTACCGGCAAAGGCCGTTTTATGCTTCAAAACGTCGAAATAGGCCTTAAAACAGAGGTTTTGAGCGAAATTATCACTTTGAAATTTTTTGTCTGGGAAAACTCGGATTTGCATTGAAAACGACGTAGAACGGCCTAATAAGCTGTTCTAAGTCATTTGCAAGCGATTCCGAGCGGTTTGGCGAGAAAAAACGCCAAGATGAAATTTTACCGGCAAAGGCCGTTTTATGCTTCAAAACGTCGAAATAGGCCTTAAAACAGAGGTTTTGAGCGAAATTATCACTTTGAAATATTTTGTCTGGGAAAACTCGGATTTGCATTGAAAACGACGTAGAACGGCCTAATAAGCTGTTCTAAGTCATTTGCAAGCGATTCCGAGCGGTTTGGCGAGAAAAAACGCCAAGATGAAATTTTACCGGCAAAGGCCGTTTTATGCTTCAAAACGTCGAAATAGGCCTTAAAACAGAGGTTTTGAGCGAAATTATCACTTTGAAATTTTTTGTCTGGGAAAACTCGGATTTGCATTGAAAACGACGTAGAACGGCCTCATAAGCTGTTCTAAGTCATTTGCAAGCGATTCCGAGCGGTTTGGCGAGAAAAAAACGCCAAGATGAAATTTTACCGGCAAAGGCCGTTTTATGCTTCAAAACGTCGAAATAGGCCTTAAAACAGAAGTTTTGAGCGAAATTATCACTTTGAAATTTTTTGTCTGGGAAAACTCGGATTTGCATTGAAAACGACGTAGAACGGCCTAATAAGCTGTTCTAAGTCATTTGCAAGCGATTCCGAGCGGTTTGGCGAGAAAAAACGCCAAGATGAAATTTTACCGGCAAAGGCCGTTTTATGCTTCAAAACGTCGAAATAGGCCTTAAAACAGAGGTTTTGAGCGAAATTATCACTTTGAAATTTTTTGTCTGGGAAAACTCGGATTTGCATTGAAAACGACGTAGAACGGCCTAATAAGCTGTTCTAAGTCATTTGCAAGCGATTCCGAGCGGTTTGGCGAGAAAAAACGCCAAGATGAAATTTTACCGGCAAAGGCCGTTTTATGCTTCAAAACGTCGAAATAGGCCTTAAAACAGAGGTTTTGAGCGAAATTATCACTTTGAAATTTTTTGTCTGGGAAAACTCGGATTTGCATTGAAACGACGTAGAACGGCCTAATAAGCTGTTCTAAGTCATTTGCAAGCGATTCCGAGCGGTTTGGCGAGAAAAAAAGCCAAGATGAAATTTTACCGGCAAAGGCCGTATTATGCTTCAAAACGTCGAAATAGGCCTTAACCCTCAAACCACCGTATGGGGTCAAAACTGACCCCAGGCGCATATCAACATGTGCCATTTTGACATTTCAAGTCGAAAACAAAATTCCTTCAATGAGTTTGTTTGTATATATGTCTTATAGCTTCTCACAAGTTTTTACCGAGGTTGGCTCATTGTTGATTAAGTTATCCTAGAAAGTTTACGCATGATCCAGTGGGGTCAAAATTGCAAAATCTGCACTCATATTCCCTATTGTTTTATACTTGTCATCTAGTAACATTTATGATAAGAGTTATTATGATCATATTTACAAAAATATAATTTTGTAGGAACGTGAAAAAACAATTTTTTTAAAATGAACGTAAAAATCAATGACGTTGCGACGTATTATGACGTCATTTATGTGATTTTATTGATGAAAACCTACAAATTGGGTATTTCCGTATAATTCAAAGGTACACGATGACACTTAGGTAGAAATTATGTATGATTAATCATGATATATCCAGAGACGTTATTTGTAGATGGCAACAGGAACGTTAAACATTTGGCTCTGTCCGCGCTCTGTTTTAGGATAAATAACGTTTTGAAATAAATCGGACGTTTAACTGGTCATGTTACGTTAAGTATAATTGATTTTGTTAGAAGAGCGTTTGAATTATATGTGCCTGAACATGTAAAAATGTAGCATTGTGTTTATTGGAGTATTACCATAAGTAGCAGTTTGTTGTTATATCATGGCAACAAAGACCATGTCGTGGTCTGTATAGTATGTGTCCATTACAGTATCTCTGATACTGTCTTGTACATGTCCACGGACGTAAACGTGATCTAGAAGAGTACTATTGTCAGTGGAACTTGAACTGTTCCGTTACGGATTATAAGGATTTGGGGAGGAAGAGGTAAAAAATTGAAATCACGAAGGATAATTGTCAAGTCCCATGGTAAAGACAGAGGGGACTGTTCTTCGTCGCGCTTGGCATGGATCGTCCGCTTGGGGAACCCGTTGGGGAACTGAACGTTGTTTTTTAAATGGGGTACCGCGTTTGGGTAAATCTTTCTTGTATTGTCGGCAATTGCCTTTTGCCAACGCGATCACTGTCGACTTTTACGAGGATGGTCTGTGGACATCATGACCTGTGCTGTCAATGCCCTACGTTAACGTTGGTAGTGACTATGACTCTTGTCGCTACTGCTATTGACAATATCTCTCTCAAGCCTCCTGTTTCACTTGGTTTTTGTGGAGAGATTTGTAAGACCTGGTTAGGATATCTTTTTTCGTGTCTATAGCTTTAATGTGAAACACTAGGAGCGGAGTTGAGTCAGGTGTTGCATATTGTGCTCGTGTGCCTCGGGGTTGGTCCTAAAGACGTGCAATGCTAGCGCTCCTGATGGGTTTGTTTTGAAGACTTTCCTGGTTTTGAGGATATCTATGTGCGCTATCTGTGCAAGAACATTTTCGTACTCTCATCTACCAAGGACTGTGGTCCACATCCAGTGTAAATATGGTATATACAACGGCATTTCATAAACCACATAAAGCTTAGTATAATGCCTTCTGTAGTGCCTGCTGCTTGCACATAATTACCTTCGCCGAGAAGGTTATGCAGAGGGTAGCGTTTGTATGTTTGTAAAGACCATGTTTGTAAAGACCAGCATAACTTGAGAAGGCTTCGATGGATTGTCTTCATATTTGGTAGGTGGGTAGGTCTTGATGAGACGTGGAAATGATTAGATTTTGGGTCCCCTAGCGGCTTGTTACGGTACTGCAGCAGAACTTCCTGTTTCGATATCTCGTGTTCTGGACAAGCTATGGAACTGATTTGTGAGTGGTAGATAGGTCTTTGGACAGAGAGTAAGTGGTATAGGTTTTTGCCCCCCTAGCGGCTTTTTTGGAACTGCAGGAGCAGGTTTTGCTTCAGACTTTGAAAGGGAATAACTCAAGAAGGGCTTGATGGATGGTTATGACTTTTGGCAAGTAGATAGCTTGAGTGATGATGTACATGATTAGATACTTATTATGCAAATCAGTATCTAATTTGCATAATTAATGAGGAAAGTTTATACATCCGACAAATTCCACGATAGGATTCTCAAACATGTGACATGTGTAACTGAAGAAGAGAGATATATTAATAGATATCAATTATGCAAATGAAGACCTCGTTTGCATAATTAATGAGAAAATAATATAACTCAAGATGGGCTTGATGGATGTTAATGATTTTTGGTATGTAGATAGCTTACGTGATGCTTTGTATGATTGGACGATAATTATGCAAATCAGATTCTAATTTGCATAATTAATGAGACAATTTTTAAAACCCGCTGTGTTCCATGATATGACTATTGAAATATGTGACATTTGTTACTGAGGAATTTTGATAGATAAAAAATATGCAAATGTAGGCCTAATTTGCATATTTAATGAGAAACTACTATAATTCCATACAGGTAAATGATGGCAATTTCATACTTGTGTCATTTGCAAGTTATGTGAATGTGAACATTGTTGAATCAAATTATGCTAATAAGGGCCTCATTTGCATAATTCATGATAAATGTTACATTTTGTTAGCATAACCTTCTTTGTTAAGCTCACACTTTTGTTTTTTGGGTGAAGAAGATCAACTGGTATGATTCATAATTCATGAGAAACACTCCTGATACGTCAGTCAAAAAGGTTAAAATCATTTGGCGAAGGTATGAGGTCGTGGATCTCTAGTTCCTTATATGTATCGATCGCCAACATTTTCATTTTTGTTTTCACGTAAATGATCATAAATGTTGTGTAAAGAATTCTTGCAACATACCATGTATATAGTCACACGTGCGCAGTTAAAACATAATGGCGGTGAATCGAGTAACGCCGTGTTCAATGCGCAGGCGATGCTCAATGTTTTTGCTTTGACTTGTCCCACACACAGCGGGGATGTAGTGCTGCCTGACCCATATAAGGGATGCCGAGCATCAATCTTGAGCCCAAGTGACAAACAGGTGTTGTCCTTAGATGTAGGTCGACAAGAGGTACTTTAACGCAATTATAAACAAGCCTATTTCACCACTTAATTAGACCCTGATTACAATTTCATACATTTAGATTTGTTAATCATTACCTCAATAACCTACCTGTCAAAAACAATGCAAATTCATCAAACCCTACCCGAGATATTTGCCTCCAAAGGTAACATAGAAAAAAGCCCACTGTAGTTCTAAGCAAGCCACTAGGGGATCTAAACTTACATCACTTACTCCCTGCCCCAAGAGCTATACACCACGTAAAAATCATGACTATAGCACTTGCATGAAATTTGACTACAAGCTTTTGACGGATTAATAACCTTTTCTCATTTATTATGCAAATTCTTTCCTTATTTGCATGATAAGTTATAAATTATGCAAAGCATCACCCAAACTATTCATATGCCATAAATTATGATAATTCATCAATCCCTGCTGGAGTTATTCGTCTCCAAAGGTAACAACAAAGACGCCAACTGCAGTTTTAAACAAGCGGCTAGGGGGCTCTAATTTACACCACTCACTTGCTGTTCCAGAAGCTATCTACCACCTGAAAATGATGAACCTGGTGCTTCCAGAAAATTTGGCTTCAAACTTTGAAGCTCCGCTGCAGTACCTTGGATACCCGCTAGGAGGCCCATTATTGACCTTGACCTTCCTCTTTGACACCCCTACCCATCCACTTAATATCATGCACAACCGTCAACAGCTCCTCGAGTTATGCTGGCGACATACAAACTCACGCACACACAAAGCATGCTGCAGTACTGTAGGAAAGCGCCAGATAAATCATTTTCGAACTTGACCTCCGTTCCCACAATATCTACACACCTACAAAAAATCATGAAGATCCATCAACGTTTCCGTCACTTTTTTTGCCTACATACAAACACACAAAAATGGAAAGTCCGCTGCAGTACTGTTAAAAAACGCAAGGTAAACCATTTTCGAACTTGACCTTCCTTTGCACAACAACTACACATCTACCAAAAATCATAAAGATTCATTGAAGTTTTCTTGAGTTATGCTCTTGACATACATACAGACCCACCCAACAGATTTCTCAACCGAAAACATAATCTTCTCCGAGTACACTCGGCGAAGATAATAAGATGTAATGGACTTTTTATGTATACTGTATAGTGTCGATTTTAACGTGCCGTGAGATTTAATTGTTGTATTAGTATTCTATTGTGTGTATAAGAGATCCAACGCTATGTAATGAATTCCACAATTCAGCCCTTTTGGGCTGCGAAGAGATTCAACGAATAAACCAGTCATAATAATAATATATAGCCGTACCGCACTCCTTTTTGTATTTCCGCCCAACGTGATGTCATAGAACAAAGCGCCACCTATCTGTTAGAAGAATACAGCAGGCGCAAGGGCAGTTAGGTACCTGTAAGGTACCTCACCTGGCCTCACATGGTCCCTAATCAAAGAAAATACACCTATCTAACTTGTAAGTAGCCTCACATGCTCCCTAGTCAAAGAAAACTCACCTTTCTATGCTGTAAGGTATCTCACATGGCCTGCCCTGCCCTTGCATGGTAAAGTTTTCTTTAAAAAAACCTTCATGGTGTAAGCTGCGTGACTTATTTTTTAAAAGATACGGTCTTCATAGAGTAATGTAGTGTTATGGAATGTGAAGCTGAAAAGACGCATCCCTCACAAAATGATATACATACACTTCAGCTATTTGCCTTGAAAGTCTCACAGTAGTTATTTGTTCTCTGACTCTGTTACTGGCAGGGCATATTGTTTAAAACGTAATACAGTAGAATCCAGCTATTTGCATTGCTGTTAATCGTATATTCTGGGATATGCATAAAATTCTGAAAACTCAAACCATCTCCCATTCACTTCATCATAAATAAAATGGCATAACGTTAATTGCATTAGCCATTTTCGCATACTCTTGCTATTTGCGTAAAATAATGCCAACGGCAACTGGACAAAACGGATGAACATGTCAAAGTCACTAACTCTTATGGATCGTATGCAAATGTCATTCAAATGTAAATCGAGTATGAATAGTTTCTATGGTTAGACAACACCGTAGGAACTGTTGTTGTCCTTAATGTTTAAAAAAAGCTGTAGCAACTCCATTGTCATTTGCTGTGATAGGATACAGAAGAATAGAATTGCCAATATTTTGCTTAGTTTGCCATTCTTTGCACTCAACCTGTGTAAATAAACTGATGATATGCTAATAAATTCAATATGTTACATTTTGTATAACCTGGGAGTGAGTGAATTTGACACAAAGTGTGTGTGTTTCCTTTAAGTGCCATCCTGGTAACCACTACAACACCCCCCCCCCCCTCAGTGCCACTCATTTTGTCCCCTAGGGTTAATGGACTACTCCTTATCATTGCATAAAATACACTGACAAATCAGTTATGCAAATGAGCGGATTCTACTGTACTTTCCTTTTTATCACGGGAAAGCTACGTTCACAGATAGATAGTGTTACCAAAAGTTTCCGCTTTATCATTACAAATACATATGCGCTCTTCACACGTATGTTCTATTATACCCAAAGAACTTTTACATTTGAACAGCGACGGAAAGGCATACTGCACAAAGAGTAATTTTTGCGTTTCGGCGCATGCGCGCCGAAACGCAATGTGCTGGCTTTTACCTTGCAGGCAGGCAGGAAGCAGGGAAGGAAGGAAGCTTGGTTCAACACTGTGTCGCACACAATAAGACCTTATATGGCAATACGTTCTCAAATCCTTGTATAGCCGTTGCCTTATATGGCAAGGGACCACGAAAAGGCAGGCAGGCTACATTTGCATGACACACAGGAGGGCGACCGCATGTAACTGCTACAACTGTTCGGAAATATCATTGCATTGTGGTTTCGGACTTTGATATCCTGAAAAATGACCATATTACATCTATTCCACAAGATTGCAGAAGAAAAAAAATGATTTCGTCAAGAAAACGACCAAAAATCGGCATAAATAATACCACATAGTGAGGTTATAGCATAACGTACAGAGTAACGAATACGTACCGCAGCTTGGCCTATCTGGCTACGCGAAGCACTTCGGACTCAGAAGATCCGGGTTCGTGTCCGTTCATGGATTTTTTTTTCTTTTTAGATATTGAATATCAAAAATATATATTGATATTATATTAATCAATCAATATCATATTTATGAATATCATTTTTTCATTAATAAATAAAGAAATATTTTATATTTGTTATTTTTAAATATTCATTTAATATATACAAGGCCTTTGTCTTATGAACAGGACTTCATAGATTCCAAACCCGGCATTCGAATTTTTCTGTTCATTGTAATGGAAAATACCGTGCAGCGGCTCCTATGCGCGGTAAGATGATTCTTGCAAAACACTCGCCACTAAACTTCTATCCCCGATGTAAACAGAGGCTCTTGATGTTGTTTGCAAAACAGCGATCCTTTGTTACAGTAGCAAATGCTCCATTGTTCAGTATCGACTTCATTCAGACAACACGGACGTGGAAAGTGGCGCCGCTCGGCACAAAACTATGGGAATTTTCATGAATTTTAGCACAATTACCCAGGAAAATAAGGAAGAAATGTTGTAAATGCGGAAACCAGAATAATACGGATGAGGTAGCTGTTGATTTGTTTGACATTTGGTAGTCATTTTAGATAGAACCTTAGCTGTTATGAACTTCTATTTCACTTAATTACCATAGTGCTGATGATTCAATGGTGCTTCTTCAAATTTTATGTTTTATTGCGTGCCATGTACATAATTACATTGATAGCTTTTATAATGAGCCTATTGTACATTTTACAAATAAGTACAAGTTGTAGGCCAAGACCAGCTTTTTCAAAAGCACTTAAGTTAAGTGACGTAACTTCAAAATTGCTTTCCCCAATCTGCCTTTCTATATTAAAACAGTACTCATTTCCCAAAATGACAATTTTTCTCATAGACTGAACAGCCCTTGAGTGACTTCCTCTGGCAGATTTTACTTCAAGTAAAGGGAAAAGACAATTCACACTCATAAACGTAGCCGAAACGCCAGCTTTTTTTAAAAGCTCTTGTTTCCCTTATATCATTCAATGATTGATGATTGAAGACCTTTATTGTATGTTCGTGCCCCGAGGGGCTAGATACAGGTCGTTTAACACAAACCTAACTAACATCTAAGTGACATATACAGTGAAATATGTACAGTACATTGTGTAAACATACATGGTAGAAGAAAGGGATAAGCTAAGCTAATCTAGTAAAGTCAACTTCTTCTAGCTTCTTTGTACATGTGTAGATGTGTGAACAGATCATGTTTCTTATACAAGGGTTATCTAGACGCAACAAAAATATGAATTTATCCGTTGCGTTTAAATATTCAAAGTATAGGAATTTCTCATTAATACATTTGAAAAGAACATAACTTTGTTCACAGACGGATGGTATTACCAAACCGTTTAGCCATATCATTACAAATATGCACCCTTCACACCCGAAAAACTTTAATTGCCTTTGAACGGCGACTGTTTTAGCAGCTGTATGACATGAAATACGCGTGTTTCAAGAACTTTCATACAGTTTGTGCTTTTGCCTAGCTAGTTGCAAAGAAAGATGATGCAGTCTTTACATCATAGCATTCTGAGTCCTGGTCCAGGGCCCTGTTGCTAGAAAGATGCATCTTTTACGAATTCATACCATATGAATGGGAACTCATATAGTCCGTGTTCTGTGTCACTGACTAGACATTCTGTATAAAGAGTAATACTTCCCGCAATTTTATAACCGAAGAGTTACTTAAATCATTTGAACTGGACGAGGGTATTACGAGTAATTGGTAAAGATTTACCCTTAACACGGCCAGCTTGAGTGATGATTAGCAAAATTTATGTCCATGTGTATTCACCTTTCCTAAAGGTACCTACACTTCAAAAATGACATTCGTAGCATTTACCGTTCTTCATCATGTTGTTCTAACTTACACGATAGCTTGTATCTTTTAAAAGTAGCTGACGTTAAACCTTTCTTTGATATTCAGACTATCCATGGTAATTCGCCGAGGTTTGAAACTCTTGCCAGTTTTAGGAAGCCGGTTTGATACAACCTATCGACTCTCGCTCAGATGACACAATTTTTGCACGGCATAACATCATGGCCATGCGTTTATCACGTGAACGCCACATGCTGCTGATGTCGGGGAAATTCATAACACAAACATTGTTTTCTTCCATCGCGTCAGGCAAGCGGAGGGACAAACATAGTGACTTTACTGTCATTTGTCTGTAGACTACTTTCGACAGTTAATGTGCATTTTTTTGGTCTATGTTCTTCAAGCATAGCGCTAGAAGGGAAAAGACTGAAGTGGACGATAAAGGGTAAGCCTAGCAAAATTCTACATCATATTCCCCAGTCACGCTCGTACCCAGCGCCCCGGAGAAGCCATAGGACTTAAATCGTGGGCTTAGAAATTATATCACATCAAGCTCGACAAAATAAACTTTCTGGAATGCACAGCTGTCTGTTTTCTTTTTTTTTTTTTTTTTGTTTTGTTGACAGATCCTCAGTAGTTATATAGTGCACACCAGTATGGATGATCTTCTACATTGTTAGTTTAACCGTTATTTCTTCTAACTAGCACGGCCTAAAACAAGACGCAAGTTGGCGATTTTTTTTTTTTGCTGTACAATTGTGATACGTTCTAAGAGACGGAGATTTACAAAGTAACTTATTGTTGGCGCTTTTAAGATGACCCTTTCACAAAGGGGAGTTATGTCACGGAAGGAGTTTGTCATGGGAGGGAGTTCGCTACGGGAGCGAGTTTGGCATTCCCCAACTAGAGTTCCACGACCTCATACCTTCGCCAAATGATTTTAACCTTTTTGACTGACGTATTATGAGTGTTTTTCATCAATTATAAATCATACCGGTTGATCGTCTTCTCCACCCAAATAACAGAAGTTGTCCAAAGTATGAGCTTAACAAAGAAGGTTATGCTAATATTTATAATCAATTATGCAAATGAGGTCCGTATTAGCATGATTTCATGCCGTCATTTGCCAGTATGGTATAATAGCTGTGTCTCATTATTTATGCAAATTGGGCACACATTTGCATATTTTCTATCCATCAACATTCCTCTCTTTCTCAGTTACAAATGTCACATATTTGAATAGAGTTATAAAAATTGTCTCCTTAATTATGCAAATTAGAATCTGAATTGAATAATTGCCATCTAATCATACAAAGCATCACGTAAGCTATCTACATACCAAAAATCAAGACCATCCATCAAGCCCATCTTGAGTTATACTATTTCTCATTGATTATGCAAATGAGGTTTTCATTTGCAAAGTTGATGTCTATTGATATTACTCTCTTTCTCAGTTACATATGTCACATGTTTGAGAGTCCTATCATGGAATTTTGCTGATTTATAAACTTCTCTCATTAATTATGCAAAGTAGATACTGATTTGCATTAGAAGTATCCAATCATGTTAATCATCACTCAAGCTATGCACTTACTAAAAAGCATGACCATCCATCAAGCCCTTCTTGAGTTATTCCCTTTCACATTCTGAAGCAAAACCTGCTCCTGCAGCTCCAGAAAAAGCCGTCAGGGGGCCCAAAGAGCTATATACCACTCAAAAATCAGTTCCATAGCATGTCCAGACCATGAGATATCAAAACAAGAGGTTCCGTTGCAGTGCCGTAACAAGCCGCTTGGGGGCCCAAAATCTAATTATTTTCAGGTCTCACCAAGACCTACCAACATACCAAATATCAAAACAATCCATCTAGGTGTTCTTAAGTTATTCTGGTCTTCTACATACATACATACATACATGCATACATACATACATACATACATGCATACATACATACAAACGCTACCCTATGCATAACCTTCTTGGCGAAGGTAACAATCAACACGTTCCCAGGACAGTTTGCTTCTGCGCGGAAAATATACGTTCTCTTTCCCAGGACCGTCTGTGTGACGAACCCAGGCGCCAGTAGCGCTCACTATTCTCCAAGCACAGGCTTCGATCGAGCGTCCCTCTTCTCTCACGAAGAGGGACGTTAGAAATCCCGGACAAAACTACCCCTCTCGATCGAAGCCTCTGCATGGAGAATAGCGCTCATGCGTAATGTATTCCAGAAAAGACTCGCACACGCATTTAGGATTCTTATTTTGTGTTGGAATAGGACCACTGTGAAATAGGATTGTTTTAATAATAAGTTTATTGCAAGTTCTTGCCCGTAGCTAGGTTAATTGCAAGTTTTTAATATTAGGACGCTGCGGAGGAGCGTATACCCCAGTATAAATACATGCTCGCACGGCGTTAACAGGCAGAGTAAAACTTACAGACCATGCATTTTTCTAGCCTGAGTGTCATCCTGTTTCAGGGGGGTCCCGACAACGCTCTACGCTAAATTCGGAGGGCCGGCTACGTAATACGCTAAATTCAGAAAGCCTCCCTACGCACTACGCTAAATTCAGAAAGCCCCCCTACGCTCTACGCTAAATCATGGAGTGGTCGGCAATGCTCTACGTAAAATTAAAACGGCCGATTACGCTCTACGAAAAAGGAGTAGGCCTTCCTCTATATATACCACCGACTAAACTGTTAACTTCTGCTTGTGGGTTAACCCTCTACCTGAAAATGCAGTTGAATTGATGTTAAATAGAGATTAACCAATAATAACTTGGTATCAATTGATAGGCAAGAAGATAAGTTTTTTTTACTATCTTGACGAAATCCATGTTGTTACATAATCAACATACATAATTGGTATATACATGTGTAGTTCTGTCTCTGATCAAAGGTAATTAACATAATCATGGCAACTACTATAACACCTCACTGGTAAAGGATAGGTGTTTCATGTTTGTGTCATTATGTACTTATAATTATCATCTTTATGTACGTTATGCTAATAGGGATATAATTTGCATAATTTATACAGAAACTTTATATTTCCCTTATGCTAAATGTTACAGATTAGAGATGAGTGTAGTTTAAGGACAGGTGAATATAATTGATGTTCGTTATGCTAATTATGGCCTCATTTGCATTATCAATGATTTATGCAAAATATTCATGTTTTCCTTACAGTAAATGCTACAG